>CAUYQV010151518.1:0-26700 GCA_963574575.1 Galagoides demidoff | reverse complement strand
ACCAAAAAATGGCCGGGCGTTGTGGCGGGCGCTTGTGGTCCTAGCTACTTGGGAGGCGGAGGCAGGAGACTCGCTTGAGCCCAGGAGTTGGAGGTTGCTATGAACTGTGATGCCATGGCACTCTACCCAGGGGGATAGCTTGAGGCTCCGTCTCAAAAAAAAAAAAAAGAAACACATAACTGAGTGTAAAGAGAATCCAGGTTTGGCTCAGTGCACATAGCACAGTGGTTACAGCATCAGCCATACACCAAGGCTGGTTCAAACCCAGCCTGGGCCAGCTAAAAAACAACAATGGCAACTGCAATAAAAAAAATAGCCAGGCGTTGTGGCAGGTGCCTGTCGGCCCAGATACTTGGGAGGCTGAGGCAAGAGACTCGCTTGAGCCCAAGAATTTGAGGTTGGTGTGAGCTATGATGCCATAGCACTCTACAAAGGGTGACATAGTGAGACTCTGTCTAAAAAAAAAAAAAAAAAAAAGTTAATCCAGGTTTGGGCAGCTAAAGTTATTAAGGAAATGAAGGAGACTCAGAAATCAAAATTTAGGACACATTGAACGTTATGAGAGAATCGTATACCTAAGCAGAATCCTTTATTTTAATTTTTTTTTTTTTGAGACAGAGTCTCACTTTGTCACCCTGGGTAGAGTGGTATGGCATCATAGCTCACAATAACCTCAGACTCCTGGCTCAAGTGATTCTCTTGCCTCAGCCTCTCAAGCAGCTGGGACTACAGATGCCTACCACATGCCTGGCTATTTTTAGAGACAGGGTCTCACTCTTGCTCAGGCTGGTCTCAAAGTGCTGAGCTGAAGCAATCCACCTGCCTCAGCCTCCTAGAGTGCTAGGATTGCAGGTGTGAACCACTTTGCCCAGCCTCTATGAGTTGTTTTTAAAAAAGCAAATTCATAAGCTAATAGTAATGCATCAGAAATAAACTGTGCATTTCTTAAGCAGGTAATAGATAAGAGGTTCCAAAATAATAATGATAGTATCAAACACACTCATCAATGCATTTCTTAGCAGGAAAAATTAATATGCTTTTTGGCCATAAATTAATGAAGGGTCAAAGAGAAAAGGAAGAAAAAAAAAAAAAACCTGGAAAGTAAAATATTCCTAACTTTATAAAGCAGAAAAGTATAGTAACCAAGTTCCCTCACAAATATGTTATAAAGAACTGGGAAAATGGGGGAATTGGTGGGTCAGCTAATGAGCAGAAGACTTCTAAGTAATAAATATGTTCTCAATTTGATCATAGTGAAATATGCACAGCCCTGTGAACATAGTAAAAGCCATCGAACTACATACACATTTTAAATGGGTAAATTGCATGGTATGTGAATCACACCTCGATGAACTGTTTAAAAAATAATAATAATCTTAGTGATCTATGGATATCATTTATTAAGTTATCACACAATTTCCACCAGCAAGGAATTTACAATTTCACAGAGAGATGAAGTACACAAACTGAAATATACAAAATAATATAACAAACAACACTGTAAAGTAAATTAGTAACACCAAACCATTTCCTAGAAAGAAAGAAACCATCAAACCTAATCAAGAAGGATTCTTAGGGTAGGTCTGAAACACTACTAAATTACAGAAAGAAAGGGAAAAATTATTTTACTGGTAGGGAGCAGTTTAGGCATCAAATATGAGAAAGAAAATCTCAAGTCAACCTTCTTAAGATGCAGGCAGTATCTAAAGATGTAACCACAGCTTCCAATTGATGATTCTGAAATATCTGAGAATCCTTTTAATATGTGGTTGCCAAATTAAGGTTGGCAACATAATTGGTTTTTTTTTTTTTTTTGACTTAACTATCACCCAGGATAGAGTGCCATGGCATCACAGCTCACCACAACTTCAAACTCCTGGGCTTAAGCAATTCTCTTGCCTTAGTCTCCCAAGTAGCTGAGACTACAGGCACCTGCCATAACACCTGGCTAGAAACATAATTGTTTTAATAAGGTAATACTCAAGTAAAAGAAGACTATTTTTGCCATGTAATGTAGGCAATTCATTTTTTTTTTTTTTTTTTTTGAGATGGGGCCTCAAGCTATCTCCCTGGGTAGAGTGCCACGGCATCACAGCTCATAGCAACCTCCAACTCCTGGGCTCAGGCGAGTCTCCTGCCTCCGCCTCCCAAGTAGCTGGGACCACAGGTGCCCGCCACAACGCTCGGCCATTCTTTGGTTGCAGCCATCATTGTTGTTTGGCGGGCCCGGGCTGGGGGATTCGAACCCGCCACCTCAGGTGTACGTGGCTGGCGCCTTAGCCAATTGAGCCACAGGTGCTGAGCCGGCAATTCTTATCATTGTTATTGAAGCATGCTAACAGTACTACTTACTGAGGACTGTGACATTTCCCAGTCATTCGAGGGGTCTTTCAAGCCACTTTCATCCTTTAAGTATTTTTCAAATAATCTTTTGTTGATTGGTTCCTCCATATCAAGAATATCAAGGGCCTGTTGGTGTTCTTTTGCAGCATACTATGTAGAAAACAGAAATACCACTCATCACCCATGATTTCTAACACAAAATAAACATATATACTCTAGATCTTTAAAGGGTAATAAATATTATATCCGTTACTTAAATTTTAAAATATCTAAGGTAAAATTTTCTTTTTTTTTTTTTAAAGCTTTATTTTTTTATTATTTTTTTTGTTGTTGCAGTTTTGCCAGGGCTGGGTTTGAACTTACCACCCTCGGTATATGGGGCTGACACCCTACTCACTGAGCCACAGGCACCACCCCCATAAGGTAAAATTTTCTTCATGCATTCCCACTTTTAGTAAATGAAGAATCAGTATTTTATGGCAAACAATAATAAAGAAAAGATATTTCCTTACAAAACATTTTACCACCCTGCCATGCTCTATCACTGAAATCCTCACATGAAGAAGATGGACACATAACTTTTGCATCATCAAACTTTCACCAAATTAAGAATGAAACTGAGACTATACTTACATGGCATCTAGCTGCAAGGTAACGACAGGCTTCATACAACTAGGAAGGAAATTAATACATGTTAAAAGTACTCAAAATAAAACTTATCTTCACTTTAAAAGAAAACTGCAATAGAGTTATTTTCATAATTTCTCTTTTTATTCCTGCAGTTAAAAAGAATATACAGTCTCTTAACACATATCCATCATGAAGCTACTGTTTATGAGGCACCAAGGATTCAAAACAGAGTAAGGATGCCTCAAGAGGTTATAGTATGGAGACATAAACATAGCATAACTCAGTGAACACTGTAAAGGATGGGTGTGAAAAGCACCAGGTGAAGACAGAAACGTCTACACGGAAGCAGGAGTACAGAAGGGGCACGGCAGTGGGGTGGGTACTCGGCAGCACTCCCAGCACTAAGTGTGAACAACTGCTGCGTGTTGAGGAACTGACCACTCAACATAACTGGAGCGTGTGCTTGGTTGTTGATGGTGGTAGGTTAAGTGCACACTAGAGGAAAATCATGGAGGGCTGTAGGTACCTACTAATGCATCTGATTTTATCCTGCAGGTAATGGAAAACCACTGAATGACTTTGTGGGTGATATGCTCAGATCTGTGTTTTGGGAAAAAAGCACCCCTGATGAACTGGACACAGGAAAGGTGGGAAGGGAGAAACTGTTATTGGAGAAAAGAGACAAGAAGAGAAGTAGTAATAGAATAGACAAGAAATTAAAGTTCCAACACATATAAGTGACAAGGAAAAGGAAAGAATACCAATGACTTCAGAGCTATTCAGAAAACAGAATTTTAGAACATAATGACTAGATACAGGAATGGCAGAGGAAGGAAAAAATAAAGTGACTTGAGATTAGGCATAAGACGTTTTCTCTTCACATTCAGTAAGAAAAATTTAATCCTTTTAAATAGTTTTGACATGAATAGCGCACTTAAAATACTAATCCAATGACATCTTTTATAGCTTTAAAGAGCTATGAAGTCCACACAATCACTCACTTTGTCCAGTTTCCGTGACCGCAGTGCATGAGCTGCTCTGTGGTACTGTGCTGTCAGGTAAAGGCACTGGGCCAGCCAATAGACATCTTGGGGCTCCTCTAAGGGGAAATTACATAGATGGTCAGAGGTATACAGTGAAATAGAAAGATTTCTGATGATTAATCAGGGAAAAAAATTAGCCTTTGTCACTTACCATGAGACAGTGAAGCTACTTTATCTGCCCAAAATAGAGCACTTTGATACTGTTGCTATACCCCAAAAAAAAAAAAAAAAGTGGTAAGTGCTGTTATTTCAATAGTTTTAAACAGACATCTAATATAACTAGAATGCTTGATAATAAATCAACATCTCAATATAATAATTTTTTACATGTAGTAGGGAGTCTATCAAATATCTATCTTATATCTCAGCTAGGGTAAATTTTAACTCAATGTTACAATAAAAACATTATAAGATCTTTGTATAGAGAGTTCATAGGGTACTTTTTTAAAAAAAACCTCATACACTGAAAAAATATATTAGCAAGTATCCAAAACAGTACATAATTCAAATGATCATTTTGCAATATCTAGTCATTAGCACTTCTTGTGCTGATATTTGACACTTTTTTTTTTGAGACAGAGTCTCACTATGTCACCCTCGGTCAAGTGCTATGGCGTCACAGCTCACAGCAACCTCAAACTCTTGGACCTAAGCGATTCTTTTGCCTCAGCCTCCTAAGTAGCTGGGACTGCACGCATGGGCCACAACACCCAGCAATTTTTTGTTGCAGTTGCCACTATTATTTAGTAGGCCCGGGGCTGGGTTTGAACCCACCAGCCTGGGTATATGTGGCCAGCACCCTGCCCACTGAGCTACTGGTGCCACCCGATATTTGACACTTTCAATGAACTGTTAATGAATCCCAAAGTATGACTTAGTATTGTATTCAAATACCTCTTATAATATAGCTGTACTTTTAACAATATTCAAATTTAGAAACATATGTATAGATATTAACTAAATCTCACTGACCATGGGAATAAATTCACCTCCTCTAGCCAATTCTAACAAAAATGAAGCAGTTGACAATAGAAAGCCACACACAAATTTACCATGACTAGCTCTAGTGCCTGTTCCAGTTCTCCATTTTTCTACTATCTCTGGTCAGTTCCCCTGAATACACCCCAAGAACACTGCCACTGGCAGGAGGAATGCTTACAGGAAGTTTACAGATATGCTTGATTAAGTGCCTGGAGCATAGAACCAGGCCTGTCATATTTCTCATTTCATCCCAGTGCCAATAAAAAAAAAAAAAAAAAAAAAAAACTGTTCAGGAAACCTTTAATTCAACTGACTTAAGGTAAACAAAAATACAGCCCTCCAACACACAGCTAACATTTGGCCATATCATTTAGCATCCAATTCCGAATTACTTTGAATTAAAAATTGCTTTTCCCTCCCTTCTGCCTTTCCGACGAACTGGAAGACCAAGTATTTTAATAAAAACTAAATGACATCACACATGAAACTGACACTGATTGTGGAAGTCACTGCTTTCATTAAACATTATGCTATTCACACAAAGGTAGTGCAGGGGATGCAGATGTAGTTAATAAGAAGTTCTATTAAATACTGACTTGAGACCTTTAAGTGATTTTGTTCACTTAAATTCCGTCTAATAAGAACTACAACTAGCCAAATTCTAATGCCGCCCTTCAACTTTCCTTTGAAAATTAACTTTAACTTCCACCCCTAGCACTGCTCACTAAGCACCTGCTGTGCCAGGCGCCAGGCTGCAGCCGAACCGCTCAGGCCCGTGGGTGCCGCATCCTGCGTCGTGGCCTCGTCCCCCAGGCCTAGTCACCAGGCCGCACTGGACGGCTTAGCCAGGACCCCGCTTTAGGGCGAGGCGGAGACAGTGACCGCCCCAGACCAAGGCCTGGCCAGATGCATCATCACCAAGAACCGGGCCGCAGTTGCCCGAGGCCGCAGAAATGGCCTCTGGACCCCACCGCCCGCCGACGCCGCCCACCTGGTCGAGGTACTGTCGCACTCGCTTCCGCAGCCCCTCCAGGTTCATGGCCACAGGGGCCGGACCGGGGGCCACCTTTGGCCTCCCGCCGCCGCTCTCGCCGCCCGCACCCGCTTCCCGCCGCCGCCCCGCGCCCACGCTCGCGCTGCCCGGGCCTCTCGCTGTCGCTGCCCCGCGGCCCGCTCCCCACCCGGACCCGCCCGGACACCCCAAGTCGCCCCAGCTCTTCCGTTCCAGACATGCTCCACCCCGGAAGCCGCTGGCAAACGCGTTCCCCCTGGCGCGGAAAACGGGCGCGGGTCCGCAGGTTCCCAATCGCTCTCTGCTGGTGGGTTCTGCTTGCCTTAGCTCAGCCTCTGCTGGAAGAAAACAGAAGCAGTGTGTGAACGTGTGAGAATGCTAATGAAGGACTCGGGCTGGGTCAGGAGTCCGAGGGAACGGACAGGGTGTGAATATGTTGGTAGAGTGATGCAGGACTCGGGGTCCTGGGCCTGGGCCCGGCCCTGTGACCCGTTCAGGCATCTTGGATAGCAGCGAACAAAAGGGTAATAATGTAAAACTTGACAATATTGCTCCAAAAAGGCAGATTTCCGGGAGGCTCACGCCTCACTGTCCCTGAGAAAATGGACAGTAGCCACTATTTGAATAACTTTGGCTTTGCCACTGCAGGATGTTGACAAGGGAGAGTTAGAGGAGATGCGCAAGCCTCAGCAAAGAAGGAAGCTCACTGGGGCCCAGATGCAGAACCAGCCCTGCAGCCTGGACAGGGTCTCCTCCGCCTGCAAAGCAGGGCCAATGGGGACAGCACCCTGCACTGGGCACCTGCCTGCCAGCTCTCTCCTGCTTCTCTTCCTCTTTCTCCCCCAATCCTCCTCCCTATGCCTCTTCCTATTCCCTCCTCCTCCTCTCTCCTCTTTCCTTTCCTCTTCCTCTCCCCATTCCTCTTCTCCTTTCTCCTCCTTCTCCTCCTTCTCCTCCTCCTCCCCCTTCTTACTCCCCTTCCTTCTTCTTCTCCCTCTTCCTCCCCTTCTGGGGAGATGTTGCTATGGCTCAAACTCAGACGCTGCCACCTTAAGAAGGAGCTGCAAAGATGAGGTTTGCAAACCAAGGATACAGTCACTATTGAGAGATAATTTTTCTATCAAATTACCACAGTAGAAGTAGATGTAATAAAGGCCTTGTGCCCAGTTTGAGCTCAGATGACCCCAAGAGTGCAGGTGGTGCCCAGAGGCCAAGTGCTGCAGACTGACAAGGAGCCTTGGGCAGGCTCCTGCCCACCAGAGAAGAGCTCAAATCATTGCGCAAATTGCCACATCCCAGCCTGTCTGACTCAAAAATCCATCATTTTAAACACCATTGATGAAAAGGCCTCCAGGGAGGAGGATTGGGGCGAGATTGCTGCTTCCTGCCAGAAATCAGGAACCTGGGGGCTTCAAAGGGACCTTCCAGCAGGGCTTCAGCATAATGGAGTGGAATTAGCTGCTGCTGCTCTTTCTTTTTTTTTTTTTCTAGTTTCAGGAGCGGGCAGGCTTTGTGGAATGAATGAATGGAGGTGGCCAGTCTCTTCTTCACTTTTTGGAGGCATTAACTGTGGGTTAGATGCTTGTTGCTGTGGAACAATGCGTTAAACATGATTGTACCAGGGACTAATGGACAAGACAAACAGCTCTTCAGGACTCAGATGGGCCCTTAATTTCTCTAACCCAGACTCACTGGGTCCTTTTAATATCTTGGATTATGTCAGAGTTGGAATCAGTTGTAGTTTTACCATATTGAAATTTTTTAATCTGATGCATTTAGATATTTGTTTAAATAACAATCACAGAGCTTTTAAGGGAATTATGCAAATCCATCTAGGAATTATAAGCAAATTCACCAAAGCTGAAAATATAGTAGCAGAATAGTAAGTATTAATAGCCAGAGGGAAAAAATTCTAATGCAAAATCCTTTAACTCTAAACATTATTCTGCATAATTTGTTTCCAGTTATCAACCTAAGAAGCACAAAAAATAGTTTTGCTGAATCATCTGGTCAAGCACATTGTCTAAAGTTAACCCACAGCATTAGACTCATGGGCACTGCACAAGGTGATAACCGCTAATCGAGGAAGAGGGTGGGGCCCACTGGTCAGCTTCAGCATTCTCACTGTGCGGGGTGGGGGCTGTTTATGGCCCTGTTGATTTTCTTCATCACCACTTCATCAAATGTCGGCTTCCCAATTTGTGTTCGGAATCTTCTCCCTTCCCCTCTTCACTTTCAGGGTCCAGGCTTGGCTGTGTCCTCGCTAAATTTCAGTTTCAATTCCTGTTGGATCAAAAACACATACTTGAAACAAACATTTTCCTTAGGCAAGAACAAAAAAGTATTAACTTACTAGGTATGGGAAATGGAGTATATCAATTCATTGACTGTTTTTTTGAGACAGGGTCTTGCTCTGTCCTGGAGCTGGAGTATGGTGGTATGAACACAGCCCACTGTGACCTTAAACTCCTGTGGTCAAGCCATCCTCCCGCATCAGCCTACCAAAGTTCTGGGATTACAGATGTTGGGCCACCATTCCCATGCTCGACCAACAGCTCTTTATTCAAAATTAAATATATACTTCTCTTTTAATAAAAGCTTCATTGAGATATAATTCTGTGCCATAAAATTCACCCCTTCAGCTCGGCGCCTGTGGCTCAATCAGCTAAGACGCCAGCCACGTACACCTAAGGTGGCGGGTTCGAATCCCCAGCCCGGGCCCGCCAAACAACAATGATGGCTGCAACCAAAAAATGGCCGGGCGATGTGGCGGGTACCTGTGGTCCCAGCTACTTGGGAGGCGGAGGCAGGAGACTCGCCTGAGCCCAGGAGTTGGAGGTTGCTATGAGCTGTGATGCCATGGCACTCTACGCAGGGGGATAGCTTGAGGCTCCATCTCAAAAAAAAAAAAAAATTCACCCCTTCAAAGTGTGTATTTTAGTGGGTTTTGGTATATTCAGAATTGCAACCATCACCACAAATCTAATTTTAGAACATTTTTATCATCACCAGCCCCCCCCCAAAAAAAACTCATACTCCTAACCTGTCACTCTCCAGTTCCCTACCCCAACCCCTGACAACTACTAATCTACTTTCCGTCTCTATGCATTTGCTTGTTCTGGACATTTCATATAAAAGGACAATTTCTGTCCTTCTGTATCTGACTCTTTCACTAAGCATAATGTCTACTGTTTGTTGCAACATGCCATGTATCAGAATTTCATTTGATGGTGGAATACTGCATTGTATGATACACCACATTTTGTTTATGCTTTCATCAGTTGATGGACATTTGGGTTATTTACTTTGGCTATTGTGAATCACAACACTGTGAACACAGAAGTTTAAGTTTTTCTATGGATGTGTGTGTTTTCAGTTCTCTTAAGTACACACCTAGAAGTGGAATGGGTGGGTTGGACAGTGACTTTCTGTTTAATTTTTTTGAGGAACTACCAAACTGTTTTCCAAAGTCCTCAGGAAATTTCACCCCAAAATATGATTTCTTGGGATAAAGAGTATTTTGAATTGAATTCCCTTAGAGATCCAAAGCTTTTATAAAGGGCTTTTTCTCTCTCTGCATAAAACCAGAGGACCCATCATAAAAAAACAACTGCCTTTCCTCCCCTTCCCTATTATCTCAATATATTGCAGGAAAGAAGATCAAGAATGCAACCAGACCTGGCCCACATCATTTTAAATATAATACATATCTTTCAGGTTAATTTAATTTGCCAAGAGAATCATTCACAAGTCAATCTATTTCCCCCACCCATGCGTCCTCCCTAGCAACCATGTATTGCCCCTAAAATGAATTATCCACATTCCTCATCTCTCCCTTCACCTAAAACAGTGGTTCTCAACCTGTGGGTCACGACCCCTTTAGGGGGTCAAACAACCCTTTCACAGGGGTTGCCTAAATACATCCTGCATATCAGATATTTGCATTACAATTCATTACAGTAGCAAAATTACAGTTATGAAGTAGCAACAAAAACGGTTTTATGGTTGGGGGTTACCATAACCTGAGGAACTATATTAAAGGGTCGCAGCATTAGGAAGATTGAGAACCACTGACCTAAAAGGAAGGTATATAACTTTCTGGACCTGCGATTCTCCTGTGTGCATAGTAAAGAAACCTCTTCCTCATTAATCTGCCTTCTTGTGAGTTGATCTTCCACTGAACCTTCCTGGGGAAGGGAAAGTTTCCCTTGCCTCTGCAGTGGCTATGCCATCTACATTCCCACAGCAGGTATGAGAGTTCGAATTTCTCCATGTCCCTTTCCTTGTCTGTGGGTGGAAGTATAATTTGGGCTGACATCCCAGAGGACTTATGTGGGAACAGCCCGGGCCTCAGCTCCCTGTTGCTCAGCATGCCTCTGGTGGCAAGGTGGGTGGGAATGTTCTGTGAACAGACAGGAAATTGGTTTGGGAACATCTGGGTAAAAATCAACAGCTTAGTAGAGACCGAATTGCAGCAGAGTTAGAAGGCAATTAAAAATTACCCTCAAGCCCAGACAATATATCCTGAAAGCTGTAACCATAGGGTTCCTCTCTCATCCTCTAAGGAAAGTCTGTTACCTATTTAGTTCCACCCTTGAAAATTGTTCTATGATTTGGTGCCTGATTGTCCTTCACCCTGATGACCTTTTTCATAATCAAAAGACCACCCATGTGATTGAGTCATGAGACTATTAACTCTTCACTTCATTCTGTACATGTACCAGAAAATTCTAATAAAACCCTCCTGATATTCTGGTTCCTATCTGCCTCACTACAAGCTGATAACAGGTGATGGTCTCTTGGACCTCAGCAGATTATTTCACTGATAATTCTGTACGTGAATTTCTCACATCATTTTCTCTGCTCTGGACCTTCAGTCCTGGGAGGGAAAACCCCTGCTTGAGAATTTTCAGTCTACTGTGGTGTGGCTCCATCCCACACCACCACAGTTGTCTTATGACTTATCTTGATCCTCAGTTTAGTGGGTGTGCAGTGGCATCTCACGTAGACTTGATCTTGCATTTACCTGGTAACCTTGGGCAACAATGTCACTCAACATAGAAAGAGTAGGAATGACAAGTCCACATGAAAATTAATGTATAAAGATGTTCATGTCAGCATCATTTGTAATAGTGAAAATTCTGAATTAGTCTACAGACCTAATAATATGGAAACTGATTAAGTAAAGTAATGATGGTGTTGTGATCTCATGGATCTGGGTGTGATGAACCCATTAAAATGATGTTAAAGACTCAGTGCCGGTTGCTCAGTGGTTAGGGCGCCAGCCACATACACCAGGGCTGGTGGGTTCGAACCTGGCCTGGGCCTGCTAAACAACAATAACAACTACCACAAAAAAATAACCAGGTATTGTGGCAGGCACCCATAGTCCCAGCTACTTGGGAGGCTGAATCAAGATAATCACTTAAGCCCAAGAGTTTGAGGTTGCTGTGAGCTGTGATGTTACAGCACTCTACCGAGGGCAACATAGTGAGATTCTATCTCAAAAAACCAAAAAATGATGTTAAAGATATTTTAACATTTAAAATATAAAATGTTTTAATTTAATGTCAGGTGAAAAAAGTCAGGATATAAGATTATATATGAGGTACAATTTTAATTATACTTAATACATGGCTCACTATGAAAGTTTTGAGGCAGGCTATATTAGGTCTATTATTTAATTTCCAAGAAACAATTGCCAGCATCCTTTCTGATTCACCCATGTAAGTTTTAACTTGCTTGGTTTATCAGTGTTGCTGGGAGGGCTTCATTTGTTTCTTCTGTGCATATTTTATGTTTCTTAATTTTTGTACATCTCAAAACTTTCATTATAACCCTGCCTAAATTACACCATATTTTCACCAGTGTTTAGCCATAGTCCAATATTTTCTTCCACTACAATTGGAGGCCACAAACACAATAATCTATGAGTTTATTACCAATAGAAACCTCAGATTTTATAGTTGTTACATATATTTTGAAATATCATTTATGCTTATTACTTTTTTTCTTTTAAGACAGTCTTACTCTGTCACCTTAGGTAGAGTGCTGTAGCATCATCATAGTTCATAGCAACCTCAATCTCTTGGGCTCAAACGATTCTCTTCCCTCGGCCTCTCCAGTAGTTGTGACTACAGGCATCTATTAGGATACCCACCTAGTTTTTCTATTTATGGTAGAGATGGGATCTTGCTATTGCTCAGGCTAGCCTCGAGCTCCTGAGCTCAAGCAATTCATCAGCCTCAGCCTTCCAGAGTGCTAGTATAATAGGTGTGAGCCATGGCACCTGGCCTATGCTTATCACTTACTTGAATTATGGTGGCTATGGGACTTTCTTCAAGATGCTGTTATTTAATATGTTAATAAGCAGGCATAATGGCTCATGCCTATAATCCTAGCACTCTGGGAGGCCAAGGCCAGTGGATTGCTTGAGCTCAGGAGCTCAAGACTAGCTTGAGCAATAGCAAGACCCCAGTCTCTAAAAATAGGCACTTGTAGTCCCACTACAAGAGAGGCTGAGGCAGGAGGATCACTTTAACCAAAGAGTTTGAGGTTGCTGTGAGCTATGACACCACAGCATTCCACCTGGGAGAAAGAGTGAGACTCTGTATCCAAAAAATAAAAACAAAAAATGAAATATGAAGAAGCTGATAAGGACAACAATGTTATAATAATTGCTATCTTTACTGGAGTTTGGAGTACTGTCTTAGCATTTTATGTGCATTAACTTATTTCATTTTTATGACCCTTAAAGAAAGGCACAGGAGTTTCTATTTTACAGATGAGGAAACCAATGTGTAAAGAAGTTAATAATTCGCCCAAGGGCACACAGCTGGGCACCCAGGCCCAGATCAGGGAGAGACTGAATAGTGAGTCTGGGCCTCTGTCAGCTTTCACTAACACTGAAAGCTCAGAAAGCCTCAAAGAGCTAAATTTTGATCACAGCTCTTCCTACTTTCTGGATTCAACTTCCCTTTAATTTCTGGCCAACTTCCCTTCTTAGAGGGGAGTGTGGAATGTTTTCATACCTGAGTTGTAGTGCCAAAATGTGATTAAAAGTGACTACATATCTTCTCAAGGGAAACAACGACAGTGGTGATAAAGTCCGTTTGGTATTTACAAGCACTGAGCAATGACTGATCAGTTTTCTTGCAGGGTACAGAGTTCTAAATTCAGGTGCCAAGGGTGTGTATTGCAGCCAGTGACATCACATGGTGTGAAATGGGCTGTTCCCAGGGTCAGCCAGGCAACCTAAGTCTCCCCAGAGCCTGCCATGCTCAGTCAAAGGCTGTACCAGCCCTCCCGGCAATAATCTGAGGACACTGCCACCATGCAGTGGGACACTGTGGGGTCTGCACCGGGCCCACATACTATTTTTCTGTTATCCCTGTTTGGGCAGGTTCCTTTAGTTCTCATTTTAAGGCCTGTCCTTCAGAGGAGAACTCTTCCCTGATCCTACACATGTGTGCCTTGGCGGAGCAATTCCATACATATGTGACGCACCTACAGCTCACAAGACAGGCCAGACTCCAACCACCCCAGCCCTTGCCATTTGCAGCAAACTTGATGAATGAGCTGGGAACCTCAGGAGTCTCCAGAAACAGTGAGTTTTTTTTACATGACTCATTTTTTTTTTGACCCATATTTTTAAAAACAGCTTCATTGAGATACAGTTTTCATGTCAGACAATTCTCTCATTGGAAGTGGACAGACGTGCACAGGCACCAGCACAGTCAATTTGAAAGCCCTGTACCCTTAGCTATGGACTTGCCGGCCCTCTGGACCCCACCCCTAATCAGACACTGCTCTGCCTCCTGTCTCTATAGACCTCCCTATTCTGAGCATCTCATGTACACAGAGTCATGTGCTGTGTGGTCTTTTGTGACTGCCTTCTCTCCTTTAGCATAATGCTTTTGGGGTTCATCCATGCTGTAGTCTGTGTCATTACCTCTTTTTAGTGACTGAATAATATTGCAGTGTATTCTTGTACCCTATTTTGCTAATCTATTCATCAATTGACGAGCATTTCATTTTTTCATTTGTCTTTGTAGCTCACTACAACCTCAAACTCGGGGGCTCAAGCAATCCTCCTGCCTCTCCTCCCAAGTAGCTGGGACTATAGGTGTGTGCCACAATGTCTGACTAATTTTTTTTACTTTTGTAGAGATAGGATCTTGCTATATTGCCCAGGTTGCTATCAAACTCCTGTGCCTTTCCTGAGGGCATGTTTTTACTTCTTTGGGGTCATATAATAACTATGTTTAATCATTTGAGGAACTGCCAGATTGTTTCCCATAGTTGCAGTGTATTTCTCCACATCCTTGCCAACACCTATCATCTTTCTGCCCTCTGATACCCACCAGTCCAGTAGCTGTGAGGGGCCATGGCACTGCAGTTTTAATTTTCATTTCTCTGATGCTGAATGATGTTGAGAGTCCATGTGCTTTTTTTCATTTGTATAATTTCCTTGAAGAAATGTCCATTTAGATCTTTTGCCCACCCTCTAATTGGATTGTCTTTTTTATCATTGAGCTGTAAGACTTGTTCAATACAAGTTCCTCATCAGAGATATGATTTGCAAATATTTTCTCCCATTCTATGGGTTGCCTTTTTACTTTCTTAATGGTATCCTTTGAAGTACCAAAGTTTTTAATTTTTATAAAATCCAACTTATCTATTTTCTCTTTTATTGTTCATGTTTTGGGTGTCATATCTAAGGATCCACTGCCTAATCTGACATCATGATGATTTACCCCATGTGCCTACTCTTACCTAAGAGTTTTGTGGGTTTAGTTCTTACATGTAGGCCTTTGACCCATTTTGAGTTAATTCTTGTATATGACATAAGGTAAGATTTGAACTTCATTCTTTTTGAATGTGGTATAGGGTTGTTCTAGCTCCACTTGTCGGAAAGACCATTTTTTTCCAATCAGCGGCCTTGGCATCTCCATTCAAGGTAAACTGATTATTGATTGATACATGGGCTTAACTCTGCACTCCCGATTCTTGTGTCTATCTTTATGCCAGTGCATTACTACACTGGTCACTATAGCTTTGTAGTAAGTTTGAAGTTGGGACACCTGAGTCTTTCTCCTTTCTTTCTATTTTCTCAAGATTGATTTGACTATTCTGTTTCCCTTGCAATTCCATGTGAATCTTAGAACCAGCTTATCAATTTCTACAAAGTAGTTAACTGATATAAGGATTGTATTAAATCTGTAGATTAGTTTGAGGAATATTTCCATTTTAACAATTTTGTCTTTTGAATCTATGAATATGGGATATTTTTTCATTTAAATTATTTAGATCTTCAATTTTTTTATAAAATAAAGTTTTATAGTTTTCAGAGTATACATTTTGCACTTTCTTTATTAAGTTTATTCCTAAGTACTTACTCTTTTTTTTGTTGTTGTTGAGACAGAGCCTCAAGCTATCCCCCTGGGTAGAATGCTGTGGCTTCACTGCTCACAGCAACCTCCAACTCCTGGGCTCAAGCGAGTCTCCTGCCTCTGCCTCCCAAGTAGCTGGGACCACAGGCGCCTGGCTATTTTTTGGTTGCAGCCGTCATTGTTGTTTGGCGGGTCCAGGCTGGATTCGAACCTGCCACCTTAGGTATATGTGGCTGGCGCCTTAGCCACTTGAGCTACAGGCGCCGAGCCAAAGTACTTACTCTTTTCGATACTTTGTGAATGGTATTATTTTCTTAGAATTGTTCTTATGTATTAGTTTTATATTCTTCAACTTTGCTGAACTTGCAGGTTAGTTCTATTAGTTTTTAGTGAGTTCCTTAAGATTTTCTATATGCAAGATTATATCATCCACGAATATAGTTTTGCTTCTTTCTTTACAATTTGGATTTTTTTTTTTGAGACAGAGTCTCACTCTATCACCCTATCTAGAGGTCAAAATGACCGCCTCAGAGCTCACTATTACCTCAAACTCCTGGGCTCAAGAGATCCTCCTGCCTCACCTCCCAAGTAGCTAGGACTATAGGTGTGTGCCACAATACCTGGATATTCTTTTTTTTTACTTTTGTAGAGACAGGATCTTGCTATATTGCCCAGGTTGCTATCAAACTCCTATGCTCAAACCATCTTCTTGCCTCGGCTTCCCAAAGTGTCTCATTTTCCTTTTATATGGATGCTCATTACAACTGTAAGGGTAAAGGGTAACACTTTCCCTATCCCTCTGAAGTTTCAACCCACCAGGGGGTGAGGGAGTTTATACACCATCCTGAGGGTACAGAACGAAGGGGATCTCAGACCCTGGAACACAGGCTACAGGGGCAGGGGGCCAGAGGGTTCTGTTGAGGGGCAGTAAGTGGTCATGGGAGGAACTCAGTGGTCCAGTGGGGCTTGAAGAGGACACCATGGTCTGAGACAAAATCTGCTTGGCCCACAGAATCAACAATAGTTTATGACAAATGTCTGCCCCAGTTTGTGGAGGGAATTTAGTCTCCCTTCCTGAAATAGGGGTTTAGTTAATGAAACTGAAGGAACCAAAGGGGATAGCTTTCTTCTTTGGGAGGTCTGGACTTTGGGCAGATGTGGGAACTTCAGAGAATAGCTTCATCCTATGCTGTGGGAAAGACAGTTGTGCGGGAGGTCAGAGCAACATCAAGCCTTTTTTTTTTTCCAGCTTAGTACGTATAAAGCACTACATTTTGGGGTGTCAGATTCTGAGCCCCAACAGTCTTATTTGTGATAGACAGAAACTTGAAACCATCCAAATGCTCCTGGACAAGTGAAAGATATACAAGCCAGGACTGTGCTCATAGCACAAAGGCAGGGTCTGTGGACACACTCAGCAATATTGTACTGAGTGAAAGGAGAAGAAATGCAGACACTCAGTGGGTCTATTCACATTACCCTTCAGAAAGTGCAAACTCATCCAAGGGACAAGAGTGGGTGTGGGGATGATGATAGACACAGGGAGGCATGGGAGTAGGGAGTGTGTGTTATCTTGCTATGGTGATGGTTCCAGATGTACATCGTATGACAAGCCCATCAAATTGTGCATTTTAGTACATTTTAAATATGTGTTTACTGTATGCCAGTCATATCTCAATAAAGACATAAAAATTAGGAGTAAAAGTCCAATTGTTGGCCACAGAGCTTCTCTTATAGAGTTACCTTTGCTATTGCCAGATATAGTCACACTCTCTGAGCTGACTGGGGTACAGGGCCCTGGAAGCAACTGTGATCTCTCCAGAAACAGACTGATGTGGAGAGCTACACGAGTCCAGCCCTGGAGCATACCCATGCCCCTCCACTTTCCCACTGCCACCTTGGCGGAGTTCTGTGCCCTGCTGCACTTCACCTCCCAACCTGTAAATGACAGTGGCCCTGCTGCAGGAGCTAACCACAGGATCAGCGTAGGGCATGGCACAGTCAGCACATAGCCATGGTAACTGCTATTCTCTACCCTGTTTTTGTTATAAGTTGGGGAAACAGCCTGAAAGTCCCAAGTAAAACTTGGACCTGTAAACCACTGGGAAAAAGGGCCTGTCTCTGACACCTGGCTCTCTTTCAACTCCAGCCCACAGACAGCAAATTCTGCTCAGCCTCTGTCCCGCCCCTTGAGCCTGTGCTTGGGCCAGTGCAGGGGCCCCTGGTACCTCCTGCATGTGGAATCACCTCTGCTGCCAGGCTGTGCCCTGGTCCTCATGACAGAGGCCACCTTCTCCAAAAGCAGACGGTTGTCCCTCTCGATGGTGGAGAGCCGTTCCTGCTCCAGCTGTGGATGAGGAGGAGCTGAAGTAGCTCCAGCCAGGGACTGCGCAGATCTGGAGAGTCTCCCCCACCCCACGCTGCCTGTGACCAGATTCCCTGTGAGCCTCAGGCTGCCCCCTCAAGCACCAGCAACATGCTGTGAGGCTTCAACAATGACTGGGTAGACTGGAACACATGAGGACAGAGCAGCAAAACTGGCACATGGCAGTGACATTGATAAGGAAATCGTTTTACATTGTAAGACAGATAACAAAGATCTTTTATACTGAATATTGGAGCCCAGAGGAAAAGAATATGCCTCTTGTTTTGGTTTTTAAATTGATTGATTTCTTGATATACTCAAGATTGGTTACTTAGTTTTGTCCAGACCATTTACAATATCACTGCTTAGTAGGCACATAAAAAGCACAGAGCGTTTTGTCTTGTGAGTATCACTATGAAATCCTCAGAGACCATACTATAACCATGAAATTCTCACTCTCTCCAGAAGTTGTTAAAAAATAGTTCATTTATGGCTCAATGCCTGTAGTTCAGCGACTGGTGTGCCTGCCACATACACCGGAGCTGGTGGGTTCAAATCCAGCCTGGGCCTGCCAAACAATGACAACTACAAACAAAAAATAGTCAGACATTGTGGCAGGCACCTGTAGTCCCAGATACTTGGGAGGCTAAGGCAAGAGAATCGCTTCAGCCCAAGAGTTTGAGGTTGCTGTGAGCTGTGACGCCACTGTACTCTACTGAGGGCAACGTGGTGAGACTTTGTCTCAAAAAAAAAAAAAAAGAAGTTAAGTTTAAAGGAATAATGCTAATTAATTGTTCCCCAGACCTATACTGTATAAACTGCCATTGTGATTCCCTCCTATCTCCCACCCCTGCTCACATCTGAGACGTGATGGGTAAGGTGACCAGACGTCCTGCTTTTGGCAGGACAGTCCTGATTTTTAACAATTTGTCCCGAGTCCTGCGGCATTTTAAAAAAGTCCTGATTTTTGGAAAGCGTGCACCACAAACAGGAAGGAAACGGTTTAACTCCATTTGGGAATGAAGAGGTTAATGTAACTTCATTTGGAAATGGAAAGGCTAATGTAAACTCCCTACTCCCCTTCTGGGCAATGTCATCCAGGTGGGTAAGCATTCCTGTGAGCCACAGGCGCTGCCCTATACATAATTTTTTTTAATGTATCATATTTGTAAATTGTACTTATGTTGAAATTTTTAAAAAATTACAATACTATTTTTGCGTTCTATGAAAATTTTTGTTGCTCCATATAGACCAAATTTTTAATCAAGAACACACCCCTCCTCCGTCCCACCCCCACCCCACCCCATCCAGATCAATGGCATCCTGCTTTGCCAATGTTAAAATCTGGTCACCTTAGTGATGGGCCAACATGAAGGCTAGAGAAAGATGTCTGCTGCAGCTGTCAGCCAGCTCCAAGTGGGCAAGACAAGGTTAACTGCTTCCCTAGACTATACTTGATCTTATTGAGGGACTTGTTTATTTTGAACTGAGCCTGCCTTTTCTATTTTCCTGGGGTTTTAAGCTGGCATTTCTATTTAGCTATTAAACTAAGAGATAGAACTGAAAGTATACCTTCAGCCTCTTGAGCTTCTGGTGGAGGTGGCTAAAAGTTGGTGTGGCACGGGTGTCCACAAGCGACTGGGCATTCTCCACCTGGAACAGAGCAGGCAGTGTGACCAGGCACAGCTTAGCAAACAATCAATGTAAGCTTACCTTGTGCTGCTTTTGGGACATTTATATATTATTATTCATGGCATGAAAGTCTCCAAATCAACCTGTGGCAGAAAGTTCTGAATGAGGCTTATGATTTGATTCAGAATCTGAGTATCCTCTGGAGAGAATCAGGCACTCCTCAGAAATGAGCCTCCATTATCCTTATAAAGTAGAGAATTAAGTGGGTACAAGGTGAGAATTCATTAGGTGCTAACCTCCAGGTTACACTCTGTGACACCTCACTTGAACTTCTAAGCCCTTCAACAGTATTTTAAAGGATAATCCCTGCTGAGTTTTCTAATAGAAAATATACAAATAAGGAAAGAATTATATTTTTAAATGTGGTAGATTAAATACATGAGGTTTATGTGTATTACTGTTTGCCATAAAAAGAAATCCCCTCATCTTTTAGAAACTCACTTATGGATCACTAAATACTGAACGCTACAGCACTGGGAAGCCCCACCAGCAGAGGAATAAACCTAAAGCCCGCTGGAAATGATACTGGGGAATCAAACCCTCACACAGTTGTCTGTGGCAGAGAAATAGAGGCAGAGCACACACTTTTTCAGAGACTCCCTATCACTGTGTCTGAAAGAAAACAGCCAGGAGCAGGGAGTCCAGGGGTCCACAGGAGGCATGGTGGGCTGGAGTCCAGCTATCTGAGGTGTATGTCTGTGGCATGCAGGTGAAGGGAAGGGTGGTGACCCCAAGACAGAGTTAAGGTAGAGACCAGGTTTGGGGGCATAGGCAGCAAAATGAGTTGAGCATGTTTCATATGAGATGCCCATGCAATTTCTAGAAGCGAGTTTGTTCAGCCTCCAGACAAAGATCTATGATTCTTTACTGTTATTAATAATATAACACTAGGCTGGGTGTGGTGGCTCATGCCTGTGATCCCAGCACTCTGGAAGGTTGAGGGGGGAGGATCCCTTGAGCTCAGGAGTTGAAGACCAGCCTGAGCAAGAAGGAGACCCCCATCTCTACTAAAAATAGAAAAACTAGTTGGGCAATGTGGTGGGTGACTGTAGTCCCCCTTACTCAGGAGGCTGAGGCAGGAGAATCATTTGAGCCTAGGAGTTTCAAGTTGCTGTGAGCCATGATGACTCCATGGCACTCTGCCAGGAGTGACAGAGTGAGACTCTGTCTTAAAAAAAAAAAAAAGATGGTAACTATTTGACTGTATCACTGTCAAACAGTTATATATGTGTGTGTGTGTGTGTGTGTGTGTGTGTGTTAACAAAATTTAACACCCATTCATGATAAAATCTCCCAATAAACTTAAAGTAGAGGAAAGTAGAAGTGGAAAGAAACTCCCTCAACTTGACAAACATCCACAGGAAACAAACAGCTAACAGCAAGGGTGCCCCTCTCACCACTCCTTCTAAGCATTGTACTGAAAGATTTAGCTAATACAAGAAGGCAAGAAAAGAATATGAAAGGTATACTGACTGGCCCTGACTTCTGTTCCACCATGTGAGGACACAACATTCGTTTCTTTTGAACCTGTCACTTACGTGAGGACACAGCCACAAGCCACAAACCAGGAGGCCCTCACCAGACACTGAATCTGCCAGCATTGGCCTTGGACTCTCAGCCTCCAGAACAGTGAGAAAGAAGCTTCAACTGCTTACAAGTCACCTGCCTCCACCTCTGACATCTTGTCATGGCAGCAGAAATGGACTCAGACAGAGGTTTTATTGGCCCACCCACCAGTCACAGATTCCTTCCTCAGTGGTGTCATAGGGCAGGATCAAGGAGGGTCAGGGAGCACCAGCAAGGGGTACAGCAGAGCCAGTGCAGGGTCTTAGCCAGCAAGGCCAGGCACAGGCTGGCTAGAGTGGGGGACTGACCAGTAGGCAGGATCTGAGGTAGAAGGCCAGGCTGAGATGAGGCCCTTGATTCTAGAAGTGGTTTTAGGGGTTGTTCAGAATTTGGGCCATGGTGTGCTCCCTTTTTTCTTCTCTTATTCCCTTGAAATCCCTTAAACTTCCAGAGATTCTCAGCCAAGTGATAAGAAATTTAGTTACTCAAAGAGCGGACACTGTCATTCTTAATAGGAGAGAAGAAATTGCTTCTATCCAAGTTTTAATTCCAACTGATGAAATTTGGAGTAGGGAAGGTCCTGCTCCTTCTCTTTGTCCTGAGTGAGTTCTACACTCTGGGAGTAGAGAAGACTCTCTGGGGGTGGGGCAGGAGCTGAGATCTGAGAGGTAATGCTTAGCCTCAGGAGGCACAGTGGGGGTGGAGGGGAGCCTCAGGTGCAGGGGCTCCAAGGGGACATTGAGGCCAGGCACCACACAACTTCCAGAGGAGGAGAAAGGCTTGACCTTAGGTTCACACCCCCTGGGTGACCCTTAAGGGCATGACTGGGCAGTGCCCCATTCCCAGAGTGGGAAATCCAAACTTCCCTGCCTCCCTACAAGAGTCTCACCCTGTTGCCCTGGCTGTAGTGCTCTGGCATGATCCTGGCTCACAGAAGCCTTGAATTCCTGAGCTCAAGTGATCTTCCCACCTCAGCCTTCCAGAGTGCTGGGGTTACAGGCTTGTGCCACTACACCTGGGCCAAAACTTCCCTTTCTTAACAGTATTTTCAACCTTGGCTGTAATAGGCATGCCATAAACTGAATACTTTAATCAGATGGTTCCAATGAGGTGCAGGCATTTCAGAACTACATAGTACCATTCTCAAACACCATCATTATTTGCATCAAATAAAGGACGTAATAACATATCTCCTAATGGGGGTAACAGATCTCTTCGTTCCCACGAGAGTATGTTGTTTTGATAGGGGAGAGGTATCTTGTATTAAGATGAGTTGTTTAGTCCCAATTAAGTACTTGATAAACATATATGATGATCAGATGTGGCATGACCTAAACTGTGGCACATACAAATCATAATCTATTTACTGGGGGCTTTATTGCAACATATATGATGAATCTTGTTAGGAAAAATCCTTCCAGGCTATTCTATCTCTGAAAAGAAAATCACCTTTAGGTCTCTTGGGATGGCACCAACGTTGGAGGCACTACACCCTTGGCCAGCCCGTTCTGGGGCACAGCAATGTCCCTACCTTGCTCCTGTGGTCCCAATAGGCTTTCTCCCTCTTGCACTGCAGGAACTTTCTGGCACAAGGGGAAGCCAGTTGGGGGGCCCCATGCATCTCTGCCACAAACTGCCTCCTGCTCCTTTCCAAGAGAGGAGCTGGCTGGGGCCTGGCAGCACAGAGGGCTGTGTTTGCTACCACAGGGCGGTTGTCAGGGGAGAGAAAGGCACCAGGAGACAGACTGTGGACACTTTCAAACAATAAACAAAGAATAATAAAGAAAGGACTCTTCTGCTCCAAGGGGTATTTTTTTCAAGACATCTTGAATAACTCAGTGTTGCCAATTTGGTGACCACTTCTCAGTTTCAGAGAAAGAAAATATTCAGAAAAAGGTCAAAGGAATTTCTCTTCTAACTACTATCTCTTTTCTCTTCTCTCCCTCCCTCCTTCCCTCTGTCCTTCCCTCCCTCCTTCCATGCCTCTCTCCTTCCTTTCCCTCTCTTCTTCCTTTCTTCCCTCCCTCCTTCCTTGCTTCACTCCTCCTTCCCTCCCTCCTTCCTTCCTTCACTCCTCCTTCCCTCCCTCTTTCTTTTCCTCCCTCCTCCCTTCCCTCCCTCCTTCTTCCTGCCCTTCCCATTCTCATTCCTTCCCCCGCCCTTCCAATCTCCCCTCCCAGCTCATCCTCAATTCCTGACTTTATGCCTTCCCTATCCCCTTTCTCTCCTATCTTTGAATAATTCGAACAACACCAAAATATTTTTATTTGCAGATTAGGTGGCAAATACTCACTAATTTTTTCCAGTGGACCTGAGGACTAGTCATGGAAAGGTTAGGCCATCCTGAGCCATCTCTTCTCCACTGCTCTAATCTGGCTGCAATAGGTTTTCCTGAGACGAATGAGGTAAGAATTGTGCTAAGATAGTCATCAAATCACTGCACCCTAGTTGAAGCCTTGCACATAGTTTTGGAGACAACACGACCAAGGGAATTGGTTGCCCTCATTTGAGAATGTTGACCTCTGTGACAGAGCAGCACCCACCTGACCTCCTGCAGTGCAGGCAGAAGGAGGGCCCTACATGTCAGCAGTTGCATGTTAGTGGGTGCAGAGACTGGCCATCTGAGGACTCACCAAACCTAAACTGAATCAGATTTGGAAATAACCAGATGTGAATAAAATCAAAGGAGGCCCCCCTCTGTGCTGCCTGAGGCAGCTGAGGAATGTGTGCTCAGCTAATTTTGTCCAGGTTCAGGTAGCTGTCTGAGTTCTCGGATCTTGGGGTACTCTTGGCTGAGGAATGACCAGACACCCCTAATTTTTTTTTTTGAGACAGAGCCTCAAGCTGTCCCCCTGGGTAGAGTGCCCTGGCATCACAGCTCACAGCAACCTCCAACTTCTGGGCTCAAGCGAGTCTTCTGCCTCAGCCTCTCAAGTAGCTGGGACCACAAGCGCCCACCACAATGCCCGGCTATTTTTTTTTTTTTTTTTGGTTGAGGCTGTCATTGTTGTTTGGCAGGCCTGGGCTGGATTTGAACCAGCCACCTTAGGTGTATGTGGCTGGCGCCTTAGCCACTTGAGCCATAGGCGCTGAGCCAGACACCCCAAATTAAGGCAAGCATGAAACAAAGTTTATTGAGGAAGAGGAAAATAGGTTTACAGAGCAATATATATTTGCCATAGACAGTTATTGAGACAAAAGGGTAAAGGCCTGGGTTGCAGTAGGAGATCTGTTTTATATGCCTAGATTGAGGCCTTCTGATGGTTCAGAGGTCACCTTGAAACCAGAGTCTTACCGTACATGGGACCGCCCATGAGCCTCTCCCAGAGCCTGTTGTGGAGTGTGGACCACAATGTACATTTAATGTAATGTGACAGTAGGATAATAAGCCCTAAGGCTGTCACAGGTCACCTCCTGGACTCTATTGTCCCTGTTGCCAGACCCTGAACTAGAGTGTCCTCTGTGGACCTTTGCAGCTGACCCTAAGTTCTGATTGGTAGACTGGAGTAGGGGGGGTCCCTTCTCCCCAGGTGTGAGCAATCACAGGATTAAGGTGACAGGGGAATGTTTCTCCCCCACCCCACCCCGTCCTTCTTCCCTAGGAGTGCGAATTCCTAGCTAACTACCTAGCAGTTCTAAAGATCTTCAGAAGTTTGGCAGAAGACTTTGTAGGCTGGTAAAATTGGTGATGACCTAAAAATTTTAAAGTTGCCCGGGTTTTTGAAAGAAAAATTTTATTTAATCCATAATTGTTCATAAGTATTAACCTTTAGAAAACTGTGCAAATGCAGTAGAATATAGATGAAAGTGTTACTACCTGAAACATTGCCAGTACCTTAAGCCATAAGGTTTAATTAAGATTTCTTGACCTATAAAATCTGTATATCATATTCATATGAATTCTATTAAAATAACTATTCCTTTTACTCTGTTACTGTTGATACAGGACAAGTGGTATCCCAGCCAGTTTGTGGAGCTGGGCGGCATGGACTGGCTGCCTCTGCCTTGGTGGTGTTGGTGCAGTGGCAGCAAGCAACAGAACCAGTGGGCTGGAGGATAGGCAGGGGGGCCCCATTTCCTAGGCCTGGGAATGAAAGGGATTGTAGCCATTCATTTGCCCAGACACAACCCAGACATGTCCCAGACACTCTAAATGTAACTACCAAGCCCAGCTAAATGTAACTACCAAGGGCCCCGTGGGACTATATATATATATCCCCCTAGACAAAGAGCCTTGAGACAGACAGACAGAAAGAGAGCTTTTCTCCCCCGACTTGGGTTTTCTCTGTCTGCAGAAGCTCTGGCATTTCTGTATTCTTTTCTGTAAATAAATCCTGTCTTACCACTGATCTATGAACTGCGGATTCATTCTTTGAATCACTGAGACCAAGAACCTACTGAAGAGTGAAATTCCGGTATCACTATCATTGGTCAAATCAGCCAGAACAAGCTGAGCACTCAGCAGCAGATGCTGTGGGGGTTATAGCCCTGACACCACCAGCTGTATTCCAAACTGCTGTCCAGGAAGATTCTGCTTGATCCTCCTCTTCTTCTTCTTCTTCTTTTTTTTTTCTGGAGACAGACTCTCAATTTGTTGCTCTTGGTAGAGTGCCATGGTGTCATAGCTCACAGCAACCTCTAACTCTTAGGCTCAAGCGATTCTCTTGTCTCAGCCTCCCAAGTAGCTGGAACTACAGGCTCCAGCCACAATGCTTGGCTATTTTTAGAGACAAGGTCTCACTCTGGCTTAGGCTAGTCTCAAACCTGTGAGCTCAGGCAATCCAGCCACATTGGTCTCCCAGAGTGCTGGGATTACAGGCGTGAGCCATGGTGCCTGTTGGACCCAAAGCGGGGTCCAGCCACGATAGCCGCCCCCAAGGAACAGTCACCAGACTCGGGTTGATGCAAAAGCAAGAGGCGAGTTTATTGCTGACGCGTCAGGGTCCCTCAGCTGCTCAGGAAGAAGGACCCCGAACGGCTGTTACAGGCTACTTCTATAGGGAAACATTAGGGGGCGGAGAGAAGGTATAGGGGAGCGGGAATGTGGGGAGTTCTGATAGGAGGATTTGAGTGGGGAGTCGTTAAGGTTTGGTGCGGGCGGGAACGCGGAAGGCGAGGGGGGGGTGAAACCCTAGGGGCGGGAAAGTCTGGGGAATGAGGCTGCTTCTGATTGGGTGATTTTAGGCAAAGCTACTGGGTTCTGCGCGAACAGGGAAAGAAGAAGGAGGAAGGGAGAAGGGCGGCGGCAGCTACAGGAAAGCTCTTTAGGGTGGAAAGTCAATACAGGGCAGTCAGTCACAAAGTGAGGGAGCTCCTTCATTCCTCCCTTTTTCTTTGGTGGGGGTCTTAATCTTAAGACCCTGCTTCAGGGTGTTTATTTTGCTGTAAAATTTGATACTGCTGAGTTAGGAGTAGGGCTCGGGTGACGCTAAGTTTTTTTTTTTTTTGGAACGAAAGTGAGTAGGCGGTTAAGTAGGTAGGGGCCGAGGGTTAGGATGATGAGGGGTCCCGCTGATTAGGGGGCCTGCTATGGTGGATAGAAGGGTCGTTAGTTAAGGGGACATATTGAACAATGACTTTTACATTAGTACTTTAGATATTATATACATTAAAGTTCACTTAGTTTTTATGAGTCTAATAAAGAGCAGTCTTATGATGATGTAAATCTCTATGCTT
>CAUYQV010151515.1:0-17743 GCA_963574575.1 Galagoides demidoff | reverse complement strand
TCCAGTTAGGCTAGGACAGACCAGGGGGTGGCTAGAATGGCCGGCTGGTGTAGGGGGTTGTTCCAGTACAGAGGGAAGCCACTGAAAGCTTTGAGGAGGAGGGTGAGGCAGGAGCTAAGACAATTTTGAGGTTTCTATGCTTCGTGGGAAGCTGGAAATTATATTTTGGCAACTAATTTCCTATTTGATGGCTGTGTGAACACACAGAATCAGTCCTAGAAAAATGATGAGTTCGATTTAAAACAACTGTTTTCAAAGGAACTACTTGATTGGAATGTAATCTCTTAAACAAAAGTTATGTCTTTAGACTCAGATTATAGTTTTCAAAAGTTCATTAACTGGGGTTGGAGAATGTGGATACATTGTGTAATAAATCAATCAGGGCCTCTGAGTCTGTTTCAGCCTTGAGGAAATGAAGGCTCTCATCACTTGAGTCCACGCCCCAATATGCCTCATATTCTCTTTACATTGGAAAAGAAAGAAATCAAATATTGACTCCTTTTTTTTTTTGAGTTTTTACTAGAGGCGTATTGTAGTTTTATTTTTAGTTTTATTCTGCTCAGAAGCAGTGACTACCAGCACTCCAAAAACAGCACCAGGCAGCGAAAAAGGCTACCTTATTTTTTTAATGTTGATTAATTTCTCTGTAGATCCTAGTTATCAAGCTTTTGTCTGATTCATAAAATGCAAATATTTTTTCCAATTCTGATGGTTGTCTGTTTTGGTTGTGGTCTCCTTAGGTGTACAGAAGCTATCAATTTAATTAAGTCCCATTTGTTTATTTTTGTTGTCGTTGCAATTGCCACTGAAGTCTTTTTTTTTTTTGAGTTTCAGTTTGTCACCCTCAGTAGAGTGCTATGGCATCAGCACTAACGGTAACCTCAAACTCTTGGGCTCAAGTGATTCTCTTGCCTCAGTCTCCCAAGTAGCTGGGACTACAGGCGTATTTTTAGAATTGGGGGTCTTGCTCTTGCTCAGGCTGGTCTCCAACCCATGAGCTCAGGTAATCCACCTGCCTCAGCCTCCTAGAGTGCTAGGATTACAGGCGTGAGCCACTGAGCTTGTCTTTGAAGTCTTCTTCATAAAGTCTTTCCCTAGTTTGATAACTTCAAGTGCTTTCCCCACAGTTTCTTCAAGAATTTTTATTTTTGAAAATCTATTCTTAGATTTAGATCTTTTATCCATTTTGAATCAATTTTAGTGAGTGGCCAACAATACCTTATGTCACTGGGCAAGAGAGATGAATAAACCTTCTCTAAAGAAGATAAACAAATAGCTAACAAACATATGAAAAAATGCTCATTGTCCCTAATTATCAGAGAAATGCAAATCAAAACCACCCCAAGATATTACCTAACCCTGGTGAGAATGACCCCCATCACAAAATCTCAAAGCTGCAGATGCTGGCGTGGATGTGGAGAGAGGGGAACACTTTTAAACTACCGGTGGGACTGCAAATACAATTTTTTTGGAAGGCACTATGGAGAATCCTCAAAGAACTCAAACTAAATCTCCCATTTGATCCTGCCATCCCATTACTGGGCATTTACCCAGAAGAAAAAAAATCATTTTATCATAAGGACATTTGCAAATTGTTTATTGCAGCTCAATTTACAATAGCCAAACTGCAGAAACAACATAAATGTCACCAATCCAGGAATGGATTAATAAGCTGCGGTATATATATACTATGGAATACTATTCAGCCATTAAAAAAGATGGAGACTTTATATCTTTTGTATTAGCGTCGATGCAGGTGGAACACATTCTTCTTAGTAAAGCATCATAAGAATGGAGAAGCAAGAATCCAATGTACTCAATTCTGATATGAAGACAATTGATGACCTATTACATGGTGGGGAGTGGGGGAATTGGGGAGCAGAGAGAGGGAAGGAGGGGGGTCACAGTGTGTGGCACACCTCTTGAGGTGGGACACAATTATATGATGAACTTAACCTAACAAATCCAATCATTGTAACCTGGCTCTCTGAATGAATGAATCCCCAACAATAAAAAAGAAAAAGGCTACCTTTGGGTACAGACACAAAAATGTATCCCAATCAGCAGCACGAGTCCCGTTACCATCACCTCTAGAGTTGTAGTCAGAGACTGGTCAGTCAACTGGGCTCTCAGGGGAATGGCAAAGAGCCGGGAGAGTCAGATTGTCTGAGTTCCAATCCCAACTCTGCCACTCACCAGTTGTGAGATGTCATGCAGCATCTCTAAAGTTGATTCTCATGTGTACATGGAGCTAATGATAACTCATCCTAGATTTGTGCTGGCTTTTAGAACTGCTAAACAGTGTTTCTCCAGAGGCAACTGCAGTGCTAGGCGTGTGTGCTAAGCATCTTGGTGTACATGGAGCTATATGAATGGGCTCATCCATACTGAGTGGGCTCTTTTCTGAACGGTGGTGTTGGTTCTCAAGTAACAGGCGCCCTTTCTTCAGATGACCTCTGCAATTAAAGAAGATACAAGTATAACAAAACCACTTCACAGTTTACTTCTCTGGGGTCAATTGTTTTGAGGGAATTACTAAGAGCCTTTAAGAAAGATATATATTTCCACATCTCTGATTTATGTAAAACTATCTGCCCCAAACCAAAATAGACCCTTTCTCTCTCTGGGTCTGGCCTGCCTCCCAGCTGTTCACATTCCCTCTGGGATTGTTAGAAGAGCCACTGGCTCAGCAGGAGCCGGAGGAAAGTAAATACCTGGGCCAGGCAAGGGCCCCACCCACCATTTTATTTTGCTAAATCACTCCTTTAGCTAATATTTCAGGGATAGACACGCGACGCATCTGGCTCCAACCAAATATTTTCAGTCGCTCGGATCCCAAAGTAAATATTTGCCAGGTCGATTGCAGTAACATTGGTAGCGAGAAACACGGAGCCATTTATCAACTTTCAATCAGGGCCAGCGCAGCTGCTCCGGCCGCGGCCCCGCCCCTCTCCCGTGAGCCCTCGCGCCGGCCCCGCCCCCGCCCTTCCGGTGGCGCTGGGGCCTGAGCGCTTCTGGGTGTGGGTAGGCGAGTCCTAGGGGAGGAGTGCAGCAGGCTTACTTCTCTGAGTTCTTTTCTTTTTACTTATTTATTTCTTAAGCAGGTGTTAACTTTGCTCACACCCCACGACTTGTTGAAGGGGTATTGGTTGTCGCTATCTGGACATATCGTCACACCAGGGAAGATTTAGGAGACCTCGTAGGTCTCAAAGCTCCTGGGTTCAAGCCATCCTCTTGCTTGACCTACAAGGACATGCAGTGGTAGGTGTGATTTGAGGGGACGGCCTGGGAGATGCTTCCCAAGACCTTTGTCCATCACTTTAATTGCTACCTTGGGAGATTTTCCATTGGCCCAAGGTTTTTGAGCTGCAGTATAAACAGTTTTGGGCTTCCTGTCTTATACCATCATTTGTACTTCAGTGGGAGTGAATACATCAGCCCTTTCCTGAGGAGGAAACTGGGCAGGAATGGGGATAGGGACATAGGAAAAATGGAAGGGTAGGTGCAGAGTGTATTAGAACAAACTTCTTTCTTCATTTTGTGGCCAAGTTTATTAATCTTTTGGGGGTCCTTCTGAGACTCGGACAAAAACTGAGGACCGTTAACCCAGGAAAATGTGTGAACATAGTATTTGCCTATAGTCAAGAGTAGCCCATGTATAGATTCCCATGGGGGATAAACTCTAGGTTAGGAAATCTTGGATTTGAGGTACATCATACCCTGGCGACCTGGGCTTAAGGAGCCAAAATTCCTTGTCTTGTCTTGGGGTTAGGACTAGGGTGAGTAGAATGAGGCATTGCCTTGGACACAATTCCAAAAGTACAGCAATCAAGGTAAGTAGTATTTTCATGCAATTTTTTAAGCAATCATGGTCAGACACATTTGCTCATACCTGTAGACCTAGCACTCTGGGAGGCCAAGGCAGAAGGATTCCCTGAGCTCAAGAGTTCAAGACCAGCCTGAGCAAGAGCTAGACCCTATCTCTACTCACAATAAAAAAATGGACTGGGTGTTGTGTGTATGTGGGGGAGGCACCTGTAGTCCCAGCTATTCTGGAGGCTAAAGCAAGAGGATGGCTTGAACCCAGGAGTTTGAGTTTGTTGTGAGGTAGGCTGATGTCAGGACACTCTAGCCTGGACAACACAGTGAGACTCTGTTTCTAATAATAATAATATTTTCCATCTATTTCAATAGAATTTCCTAAAATTTTATCGCATGCTGATCTCTCTCCAATTCCTGTGTTTTGTTAGTTCCATAGTTATGCTGCTGCTCCCCAGATAACTCTGGAATTGATCTAATCCTGAGGGATTGTGAAGCAGATTCTGTGATCAATGTTTTATCCTCAAGGCCTTCCCTCCCACTCTTATCCTGGGTGATTTAACTTTTATGGAAATTAAAAAAAAAACACTGCTACAAGGTATGTAATCTTAGAAAGCTAATTTCTGTCTTCTTGGGGGAAGGAAAAAAAAAGGCAGCAACAAATTTTCTCCCTTTTTTTTTGAGACAGAGTCTTACTCTGTCCTCTGGGTAGAGTGCTGTGGCATCATCATAGCTCACAGCAACCTCAAATTCTTGGGCTTAAGAGATTCTCTTGCTCCAGCCTTCCAGGTGGCTGGGACTACAGGCACTGCCACCATGTCTGACTAATGTTTCTGTTTTTACTAGAGATGGGGTCTCACTCTCTGTTCAGGCTGGCTGGAACTCCTGAGCTCAAGCAGTCCACCTGCCTCGGCCTCTCAGAGTGGTAAGATTACAGTTATGAGACACTATGCCCAGCCTTCAAAGCTATTTTTAGATTTGGAGAGAACATAACAACCCTATGAGGTAGGTACTGTTACTATTCCTATTTTTCTGATGAAGAAATTGAGGCACAAGAATGTGAAGTTGCCCAAGGTTTCAGATCTAGCCTGGACAACACAGTGAGACTCTGTTTCTAATAATAATTTTCATCTATTTCAATAGAATTTCCTAAAATTTTATCACATGCTGATCTCTCTCCAATTCCTGTGTTTTGTTAGTTCCATAGTTATGCTGCTGCTCCCCGGATAACTCTGGAATTGATCTAGATCCTGAGACCATGTCCATGGCATCCTGACGTCAGGGTCCATGCTTTGAACCAGCACACAGCGTGACCTCTCTTTTAGGCCATTTGGCTGCAGCTTGAACAGTTGTGGTGTTGGGAAGCTCAGTCTCTCAGGGGATTCTTGGTTCTGTGGTTGAGCAGCTTCATCAGTTTGAATGTCTTTCTTTTATTTGTTGGTTTAAACCAAAGACAGTTGTGCAAAATGACAACTGTAATATTTTCATGCAATATTGTAAGCAATCATGGCCAGGTGCTTTCTTGTCTAAATAAGAAGAGAGGTACAAAGGAGAGTGAAGACCACAGAGAATAAAATCCCTTAATCTGCCCCCATCATTCCTGACCCACTTCCAGTTCTGTGGGCTTCCTAAAAAGACACAAGGTTCCCCTTTTTAGTTTTGTGTCTTTTGAAAGTAAAGTTCCTACTCTATGTGTTTATACCTTGTACCAGAAAGGACTTCAGATGGCCTACATGGATTATAAAATATGATTAAGTAACATACATTGTAAACAAAAAGATTTAGAAGCAAATATTCCAAATTATTAACAATGGGTACCCTTGGGGACAGAAATAGTGATAGAAAAGAGTGAGAGAAGAACTTCAAGTGTATGATGTGACCTACCAAGTTCACATTTAGGTATTTGTTCTTCAGAAACAGTCACAAGCACTTATAAAGATAAATAGTCAAGGATTTTTATTGTCCTTATGTTTGTAATTGTACAGTATATGATAGGCAATTTATATGTCCATCTGGCCAGGCATGGTGGCTCACACCTATGATCCCAGCACTTTGAGAGGCCAAGGTTTTCTTGAGGCCAAAAGTTCATGAACAGCCTGGGCAATATAGCAAGACTTTGTCTCTATAAAAAATTAAAAACTTAGCTGCTTCTAGTGCCACAAGCCTGTGGGAGGGCCTCTTAAGCTTGGAGGTTCGAGGTTGCAGTGCGCTATGATTGTGCCACTGCATTCTAGCCTGTAGTAAGAACATACCTCTTAAAAAGAAAAAATCCATCAATAAGGACATGACGAATAAGTAAATAATGAAATATCTTCACTTTAAAATACTATGTCAACAAAACAGCTCTTTATACACTAATGTGGAAAGGTGTCAGTAGCATAGTGTGGTATCTGTCTTTGTAAAAATAAAACCTTTACAAGGAGTAAGGTGCTGGCTTCATATGCCGAGGTGGTGGGTTCAAACCCAGCCCCGGCCAAAAACTATAAAAAATAAAATAAAATAAAACCTTTACATGGTGTTCATTGAAAAAAGATTTGGAAGCATATATTCCAAATTACTAACAATGGTTACCCCTGGGGACAGAAATAGTGACAGAAAAGAGTGAGAGGAGAACTCTGAGCAGTCAAGATCAAGGCCTTACATTTTAGGCTCAAAGGGCAAGGGTTTTCAGGGCACCATGGTTTTTCATGTGACACATCCTGGGTGTTTGAATTGATGAAGAGACACTGGATCGTGTCTTCAGTATGTATTATGTAAAGTTTATTGCTACCATAGTAAACAATCATCTTAAAAACTATGTTTCTAATTCAGTCTTACCCAAAAAAGTATCAAAATTGCTTCTCTGCTATTCAGACTACCTTTACTGTTTCAATGCATAATATTAAGATGAACTCTTCCTATTTGCCCTGGAGAAAATCATTGTTGGCATTTTAATGATATTAATCATTCCCATTGTTGTCCTAGTGGGGGTACAGCAGTTAAAAAAAAAACAAAAACACTTTTTTTTCTCATTTCAAACATTTATTGAAGAAAATGTAGACAATAAGAAAAAGTATAGAGAAGAAAACACAATCGCTTATATTCCCACACCCCAAAGATGACCACTGTGAAGCTTTAAATGTAATTCTTTCCTGTCTTTTTAACATCGACAACATTATTTTAGTAGTCTTTATTGTGATAAAATACACACAATATGAAATTTACCATTTCAGTCACCTCTAAGTGTAGAGTTCAGTGGCACTGAGTACATTCACATTGTGTTCAACCACGATGACTGTCCATCACCTTGTCATCACCTCAAACTGTAACTCTGTCCATTAAATAGTAACTCTCCATTCCTCCTGCCATCAGCCCCGGTAACCACTGTTCTACTTTTTGTATCTATGAATTTGACCTCATGTCTCTAGGAATCTCATGTAAGTGGAATCTGACAATATTTGTCCTCTTGTGTCTTGCTTATTTCCCTTGGAATTATGTTTTCAGGGTTCATCTGTATGTAGCATGTGTCAGAATTTCCTACCTCCTTCAGACTGAATGATATTCCATTATGTATATATACATTTTATTCATTCATCTGGTGATAGACATTGGGTTATTTCCCCCTTTTGCTATTATCAGTAATGCTGGTATGAACATCAGTACACAAATAATCTGGTTTTGAGTCCCTCATTTTAATTTTTTGGGGAATATATCCAGAATGGAATCACTGGATCATATGCTAATTCAATGTTTAATATTTGACAGGCCACCATACTTTTTTTTTTCCCATAGAAACTGCACCATTTTACATTCCTACCAGTAGTGCACAGGGGTTCCAATTTCTGCACTTCCTCGCCCACACTCGTTATTTTCCATTTTTTCTTTTTGATAATCACCATCCTTGTCGGTATGAAGTGATATGTCATTGTAGCTTTACTTGCATTTCCCTGGTGATTAGTGATGCTGAACATCTTTTCATGAGTATATTAACTCTTTGTATATCTTCTGTGGTGAACTCTCAAGTCTTTTGTCCAGTTTTTAGTTATTTTATTTGATTTATTTTTTTGAGACAGAGTCTCACTTTGTCACCCTCTGTAGAGTGCTGTAGTTTCACAGCTCACAGCAACCTTAAATTCTGGCACTTAAGCAATTTTCTTGCCTCAGCCTTCTAAGTAGCTCGGACTATAGGTGCCTGTCATAACGCCTGGATATTTTTAGAGATGGGGTCTTGCTCTGGTTCAGGCTGGTCTTAGACTGAACTCAGGCAGTCCACCCACCTTGGCCTCCCAAGTGCTGGGATTATAGGCATTAGCCATCGTGCCCGGCTTTTGTCCAGTTTTTAATTGGGTTATTTGGATTTTCTGTCGCTGCGTTGGAGATCTTTATATATTCTCATTAATCTCTTATCAGATACATGATTTGCAGATACTTTTTTCCTCTGTGGGTTGTCTTTTCTCTCTTAATAGTGTCCTTTGATACATAAAAGCTTTTTAATTTTTTTTTTTTTGAGGCACAGTTTCATTTTGTCACCTTTACCACAATGCCTGTCTATTTTTAGAGATGAGGTCTTGCTCTGGTTCAGACTGATCTCGAACCTGTGCAATCAACTTAGCTCAGCCTCCCAGAGTGCTAGGATTACAGGTGTGAGCCACTGCATGCCCAGCCTAATTTTTTTTTTGGAGACAGAGTCTGATGCTGTCACTCTGGGTAGAGTGCTGTGGTGTCGTAGCTCACAGCAACTTCAAACTCCTGGCCTGAAGTGATTCTCTTATCTAAGCCCCCCAGGTAGCCAGGACTACAAGTGTATACCACCATGCTTAGGTGGTTTTTCTACTTTTAGTAGAGATGAGGTCTCACTCTTCTTCAGGCTGGTCTTGAACTCCTGAGCTCAAGCAATCCACCTGCCTCAGGCTCCCAGAGTGCTAGGATTACAGGCGTGAGCCACCACATCCCACCAAAAGTTTTTAGTTTTGATGCGGTCCATTTTTTCTTTGTTGTCTGTGCTTTTGATGTCAATCTAAGAATTTATATCCAAGTCCAGTTTCATGAAGCCTTTTCCCTGTGTTTTCTTCTTTTATAGTTCTAGGTCTCTCACTTAGGTCTTTGATGAGTTTTGTGTTCATGTTTGTATGTGGTACAATGCAAGAGTCCAACTTCTTTCTTTTAGATGTGCATTTTTCCTGCATCATTTATTGAAAAGACTCCCTTTTCCCTTTGTGCAGCCCTTTTAATGCCAGACTTGTTCTGGCTGTAGCCTCGGCTGCTTTTCTGGGCTGTCTTCTCCCCCACGATGTGTGCTGAAGGGATCATAGAGTCATCTGACTGTGGACACAGGGAAGATGTGGACTGAGACGCTCTGTAGAAGCGCAGTGGCCCAGCAGGGCCTGGTGAAAGTGATTACTGAAATACGGGCTGTGCGGAGCTTCCTGAAAGCTTGTCTAAACCAGATTCTTTTGCTGTGAAATGGGGACAATGATTAGAAGACCTATCTTGTTTTATAAACAGTTGCATAGATACTGGTATTTTACTGTGACTAAGGCGCTGTGGTTAATGCTTACAGCGAGTATACTCTGTGCTAAGTGCTATGTGTTAAATGCTTTGCAGATAATATCTCATTTAATACACAGACCAATGTTATGAGGTAGATACTATCATTTTCACCATTTTAACACCTCTGAGCTACTTCTGTCATCTATAAAATGAGGAAAAATATCTACCTTGTAGAACTGTTGTGAAGATTAAATATAAATTGTGAACCTAAAGGGTTTAGCAAAGAGTATGCGCACGTTACGTGCTTAACCGCTCCTTTAAACTGCAGCAAATTGCTAACAATCCCCAATTTCCTGATACTTCCCCTTCAAGGTGAATTATAATGATCATATGCGTCAGATTGGAAAAATGTGATACCATTTATTTGTGGGCCTAGAAGCCCTTGTAGTCACTGACCCGCAGGGCTCAGGCAAGGTGACTTTACCATCAGGGGCTAGGGAGACGTCCAGTCATTGCTTTAGAGTAAACAAGCACCAGCAGCCTTGGGGACAGCTGAATATTTGTTTTGGCCCAATGTGTTAGTGATGTTTTAATACATCTTCATTTTGGCTGGTAAAGCGCCATTTCCTTAAACTTTTTTCATTTTACTACCTTTGTTCACCTCCTTTATTTATTTTTTAAAATAATAATTGCAGTGATGATATACAACTGCTGGAACCGAACTAGGGAGGCAGGCAGTGCTTCAGTCCGTTATTCTGGGTCACACGTTACAGATTTTTGTATGGACATTCACTGGATGGATCCAGGCCACCAAGTTCCTGTTCAGCTGCAGCTAATAAGTTAACTGGCAGTGGGATCAAGTCCTGCTCCTCAGTGGCAGCTGGGGCCTCAGAATCTTCGGGCAATCTCTTTTTGTACTGCTAATTGATTTCCTAATTCCCCACAGCAGCTGTTGTAAACCTTTTCCACTCGCCTTCATCCCCTTAATCTTCTCCCTGCTCACAGCCCACTGGCAGGTGATTGTGCATCCTGATCAGTCCTCTTTCCCATGGGCCTTGGGTCCTCTGCCGTCCTCACCTCATCTGCCTGGGCCCCTTGTCCCCAGGTCCCCTCTTGTGTCTCCAGGCTAGGCTTCTTCAGTTCTTCTCCTCCTCTCATGTAGTTTCAATCTCTCCTTTTCTTTTCCCTTCACCCATAACAAAGCGCAAATCTTCCTCAACCTATAAAAGCCCAAACTGTGTTACCTTTGAAGCTAATCCCTTTCATTTCTGTCCAGCTCTTAATTTTATTATTACAAAAGTTAATACATATTTGTAGTAAAAGAATTGAAAAGTATAAATAAACATGTTTCAAAAACCCATAATCACATTTCTAGAGGTAACCACCAATGTTAACATTTTGGTTTCTGTCTGTGAATATGTAATATTCATTTATTGAGAGCAATAAATGAATATTAATCTTCTATGAATCTTCTGTCAATGAATATGTAATATTCATTTATTGAGAACATTGTGGATATCGTAATTTGTAATCTGATACTTTTCCTGTGTCAGTAAGTATTCTACAGTGTTATTTTTTAATCTCTGCATTAAACTTTTCATTGTATAGATGCATTATAATTTAATAAGCCATTTTAAACCATAACCACAAGGTTATTTCCAACTGTTTGCTATAATTAATAACATATTGGTACAATCTTTGTGATAAATCTGTACATATTCTTGATTACAAATCAGGAAATTTCTGAATACAAATTTCAGAAGGGAAATTACTGTGTGCACATTTTAAGCATTTGGATACATTTTGTAAAATATAAATATTTTGAAAAAGTAGTCTCTTATCATCAATTCAATTTTTAATTCACTACATTCCAAGCAATTCTGGTCCTTCCACTATCACTGAAGCTGCTCTTTCAGAGGTCAAGGCCAATTTTAATTATTAATTACTAGTCTTCCTGGCCTTATCCTCCCTAATCTCTTTGCAGCAACTGCCGCTTTCTCTTTTCCTTTAAAGATGGTTTTCATTGTACTGTATTTTGCTGGGGTCCTTCCATCCCTGTGGTAACCTTTTAAGGTTTTTCCCTGGTTCCTCTTGTTCTGCCTGATCTTTTCCTCATTCACTACCTTTACCCAGATCTTCACCTATTGAGTTCATGTCACTGCCACATAAATCTTAGCAAGGGCTGATGTGGGGGTCCGCCTGCCTCTCCCGCCTCATGTCTTACCACTCTGCCCTGACTGCCGCCCCCTTTCCTTCTGCCTGTCTGTGCTTTATACTCCAGGCATCCCAGCCACTTCCACTGTCCAGAGATTTTATGCTTATGCTCATGTGGTGCTCTGTGCATGGAAAAATCCCTTTCCCCTTCTATACTTGGCAAAACTTTACTTACCCTTCAAGATTCACCTCTTTGGGAAACTTCACAACCACCCCAGGTCACAGAGTGAGTAGCAGAGCTGAGGTTCAAACCCAGTTCTGTGTGACTTCCAAATCCAAGCTCTTTTGCATATTGGTGATCAGGTAGGCGGGGTATGGTTGGCACCTACCGTCTCCCTCCGTTCTTTAGGGGCACCTGGAGGAAGTCTGTGTCTGGCAGCTTCTGATAGCCTTCAGCCTTGGGAGAGATAGTGAGGGACAGATCTGATATCCAGGTCTTCAAATACAGTGAGCCTCTTCACTTCCAAACACCCCGAAAGGGCTGCTAAGGCCCTAGAGTTTATGCTACAGTTAGTCTCCTAGGCTTTGGAGGAGGCCAACAAAGGCCACCTTTGGGGTGTCTCAAAAGGACATCTCATGCAGCCCAGCTTTCTTCTAGTCTCTCTCAGGTAGCTGTTGCCCTCCAGGGTCTCCATCTAGTTCCTCCCCAGCCGGAATCAGCCCTGATTGCTGTGTCATTTAAAGCACACCTATGGGACAGTCATCTTTACAGGCCCGTCTGTACTTTGGGTCCTTGGCAGTTCCGAGCCTTTGGGGTTGAGGACACTGCAGAATGGAGTGGAAGGCTAAGAGGCGGCAGGAGTATGGCACTGTGTACAGGGAGAGGCTGATTCATGGGGGATGCCAGCCCTTCAGCGCACAAACGTTTCTGATAATAACAGCAGCTGTTTTTTTATCCAGACTATCTGTATGTTGGAGGCCATACATATATCCTGTCATATACACCTCCAATAATTCTGAAAAATCTGTATTTTATAGATTATAAAGTTAGACAATAAAAAAACTGAAGTTCAGAGAGGTTGCCCCAAACCATTGAGGGACAGAGTTGGGATGTGACTCCAGTCCCGAGTGTATTTATCTCAAGCCGATGCTAAGCTGCCTGGGAGATGTAAATTCCATCCCACGGTCAGAGAGCTCACAATCCCTGTCTGTTCTCTCCCAGCTCATTAGCATTATCTCTCATCATTTCTTGTCACTCTGTGCTCCAGGCATTCTGAAACGCTAGCAGCTCTTGCATGCCTGTGTCATCTCTCACCTCCAAGCTGGGGGGGAGGGTGTGTGTGTCCTTCTGTCTGGAACCCCCTCCTCTTGGCCTGTAGACTCCTTTTCTTCCTTCAGGTCTCAGCTTGTCTGGGACCTGGCTTTTCCGCCCGGAGACTTCACACGTCTGCTGAGTAGGGGCACTTGCTGATTAGCTCCCAGTTCTGCTCCTCTTCTTCACTTGCAGACAGGTCTTGGACTCCTATTCGGGAAGTTCATTCCTCCCCCACAGGTAGCCTCTGTGACTGCTCTTCCCTGGGCTCTCGGCAGGGGCCTGATTGTGTAAGCCAATCAACATACACACCACTCTGCCTGTCTCCGTGCTCAGTTCACGGATAGGGTATACTTACTAATGAAAGAAGGACAAATTAGAGATTTTGAGAGTGACCAGAAGGATCACATTCTTTTCTGTGAGACTGAATGTACCCTGGCTGTGGGCAACCTGGAATTTAATGGAAATGTGATTTAAAGGGTGGCAGTCTGATGGTGGGGGACTTAGCCACTATTTCATTACGAATAGGATATCTTAGCCTCCCTATTTACTCTTTGTTCATGCTTCACTTTTATAGAACCTTGAGCAAGGAAAAAGGGTGCTGCTATTTATTCATGGAGGACTTCTTGGCGCCCCAACATAATCTTCACAAACATGCACACACGCAGACTTGTGTGTGCATCCAAGGTTTTGGGGTCATGTTAATAAATGCTTTGGATCATATTTATTCACTTTTTAATAAAAATGAACTTCTTGTTATTTGTATTATGAGTATTTTTCCAGCTTTTATATTCTCAATGGGCCTTTGTTCACAGTACAAAAGTTGTAAACGTTTATATAGTCAAATATAGCTTTCATCTCTTTTAGAGCCTGAAACTTTTCTAGGCTTTTTGAGAAACATTGTCTGTCTTTAGTTTGTATGTATAGTCTCCAAAATTTTCTTACAGGTTTTTTTTATTGTTTTACTCTTTACTTTGTTATCCATTTGTGATTTATTTTTGTATAAGATTAGAGTCCATTTTTTGTTTCTTCCATATGGATAACCAGTTGTGCCAACATCCGCACCATTCCCATGCAGCGTGGTGACTATGTGAATGAGAACGCATGGTATTTTTGACAATTGCTAAGAGAGTAGGTTTAATTAGCCTGATTTAGCCATTCCACATACATAAAAAATGCCCATTTTCTTTCTTACTAAATTGCACTTGCACATATGTCATAGTAACTTTTCATAAATACTGCCTTTTTTTTTTTTGAGACAGAGTCTCACTTTGTTGCCCTGACTAGAGTGCCATAGCCTCAGCGAGCTGCCAGCAACCCCGAACTCCTGAGTTTAAGTCATCCTCTTAAATCCTGAGTAGCTGGGACTACAACAGGCACCTGCCACCATACCCAGCCAGTTTTTCTATTTTTAGTAGAGATGGGGTTTTGCTCTTGCTCAGGCTGGTCTCAACTCTTGAGCTCAAGGGATCCTCTGGCCTTGGCCTCCTAGAGTGCTGGGATTACAGGCATCAGATTCTGTGCTGGCTTCTTTTCTTTTCTTTTGTCTTAAGAGACAGGTTCTCATCCTGTCATCCATGCTGGAGTGCAGGGGCACCATCGTAGTTCACTATAACATCAAGCTTGTGGGCTCAAGTTATTCTCTTGCCACAACCTCCCAGAACACCGGGATTATAGGTGTGAGCCAATCACCCCTGACCCCAGGTGTATCAAAGTAATTTCCTAGAAGTTGCCACACAATAATTTTACTCACATCCTACTGGCCAGAACTGAGTTGTGTTGCCATGACTAGCTCTGAGGAATACTGGGAAACCTTTTTATTCTAGATCAGATTATAAAGATTGTTATTCCAAATCAAGATACTAATATTAGGGTTGACAGCTGGCAGCCTCTGGCTGGTCACATTTGTGGGGAGGCGGTGGTATGTGATTTTCTTCCATGGTTCTTAGCTGCCAGTGCAGAAAGGAGCAGGCACATGGCACGTGATGCAGGGGATTGAGGGGCAGCAGAAGAATTTGGGTGCCAGGTGTGGAAGGACGAGAGGATAGTGTAAGCTGGGTTGGAAAGGAGAGAATGCCATTTGGCGGGGGATGGACTAGGAGAAGGAGGGCTGAAGGGACTCGTGATCTCAGAGGGATTGAAAACCAGATGACAGCTAGAGGGCTGGGAGGCTGTGTCAGAGAATGGTGTGCTTGGCAGTGACAAGGTCAACAGTGTGGCTAATTATGGCAGTGGGTGATAGATGTGGGAAAGTAAAATCACTCAGTACAAGGAGGGTGAGGCATGGCATGGGAGAGCCCTGTCCCTACCCACTGGATTCAAGGAAGATGGCAGGAGTGGAGGGACAGAGGAATACAGGGAAGCTTGTGTAGCCAGATGGTATGAGCCCCAAGGCCGATGCATGGGGGAGGAAAGTAATGGTGTGGAGGGGCACAGGAATGTGAGGACACTGACCCCACCTCTGGCCTCGCCTCTGCTGACCCATATATGTGTGGGAGAACAAAAAGCCATCAGTGAAGGTAGCCGCAGGAGATACCTGTGATCAGATGGTGACTAGGTCTTAGGGAAGGCCAAGGCAAGGAGAGAGCCTCCTGTGAAAAGGGTTAGGATAAAAGGGATTGATTTGCCGTGGAATGAAGATCCCCTGGGCACCAAGGGAAGCTTTGCAGGGATGGAGGATGGCTGGCATTTAGGAGAGGAGACATAGGACAGTGTGGGGATGACTATGTGAGAAGGAACAAATGAGAAGGCTTATATCTAGGACAGGGACTAAACAGCACAAAATGCAACATCTGGGTGTGAGGGGTCCACATAGGTTTCTGGGGTCAGACTGTATTGGGGAAGACCCAAGCTGTGGCCCTGGAACAAATCACAGGTTGGGGCAGGGCTACTGCCTTGTTTGACTACTCAGAGATGGGCCCCAGGTGGTCAGAGTCCACACCAGAAATGTTCAAAGGCCTAAATGTAGAGTAGTTGCCAGCCATAAGGATCCCTTCCTTCCTTGGAGGACTTCATTGCCTTGTTCCGAGGCATTTAGGATGAAGCCTGAACCCCAGATAACTGTCACTCATTCTGTCAACTACTCAACAATGCCAAGAATCATGCTCTTCTAACTTCCATTTTGATTTAAAATCTTTTGTGTTTGAGATAAACTCTCTGTTGACAATGGGCTGGGTTTGGAGTACTCATTAGGTGTGGAACTCCTGGCTTGTCACAAAACCTGATTGGAAAATAATATAAACACATTTCCTGGTAAATGTATATAGATGTTGGTTGTTCCCCTCCCTACCACACACACCAGAAAAGAAGCAATTTGAAGCAATTCAGACATGCTCAGCATCTGGTCCTCATAAAAGATCTTGGGTGAGTCATGATTCTGCACCAACAGAGGGCTTGTCTTGCTTGTGGAAAGAATTGTATTTACCTCCCATTCTGCCTGTCACCCTTCCTATTGCTCTGTGCTGATCAATCTGATTTATATGCCAAGAGACTGGTAATGTAAGAATCTGGGGAAGGGGAGAAGGAGAAGAGGTGGAAGATCCAGACAGCTACATAATTAAGGCAAAATCAGCAGTTTTGGGGAAAACAACCTGTTTTTTGCTTTTGAGGAGCCAGCTAAAAAGTAGCCTAAAGAGCCTTGGTTTGTAAGTTAGGAGATGGCACCCTTCTAGCTATAAACCCCTCCATTTGCTCAAGCAGCAAATAGGACCAATAATAAGCGGGAAGGAGAGCTCTTGTTCAAGAGCATTGCCGGGTGCCAGTTGTGGGGTGAGCTCCTTGAATGTGCCATCTCATTTAATGCCCAAGACAGCCCTGTAATGGAGGTGCCATTAAATAGTTCTTCACCTCACAGAACTGAGACTGAGAGGCTACGCAGCCTTTCCAGGGGCATAAAGCCTGCTGGGACTCCAACCCATATGTATCTGGCTCCAAATCCTGTTTTCTCCTTATCTCATGCTGACATTGATGTCAAAGGATACATCATCATCTCCCCTAGGAAGGGGAAAAGCACAGGGTGATGTCCCTGCTCCAAGGCCAGGGGGTTGGGGGTGTTCTTGTGTCCTTGGCCCTCACAGAAGGCCTAGCCAAGTTCTGCTGTGGGAGCTGGTGGGTTGTTAATCTGCTAAGGTGCCATTGCTAAGGGTTGCTGTATTGCCCTCCTGAATGGCAGGCAGGAGACTCCAGTGACCTCACTCACAGAAGGTCTCTAGGACTCCAATCTGAAAAGGTGAGGGCTTTGTGATCAGTCAGCCCTGGCAGTCTCAGCTCTGTTTCTTGCTAGCAGTGTGACCTTACCTTGTCTGCCCTTCATATTCCTCAGTGGTAAAATCTGAAGAATCCTCACTGTAAAGGGAGGAAGTTGTTATGGACTATACCTCCCACCCTTACACACAAGGGAGGAAAAGCCAGCCATTGTTTCCATGGAGGAGGGGGGCAGACTCCAGGAGAGCTATTTGGCTGCCGAGAAGGTTTTGTGTCCCACACTCCAAATCCACATCAAGGGCAATTTGTTTATTAAATGCATTCTATAAACTGGTATATGTATACCATGGAATATTATGCAGCCTTAAAGAAAGATGGAGACTTTACCTCCTTCATGTTTACGTGGATGGAGCTGGAACATATTCTTCTTAGCAAAGTATCTCAGGAATGGAAGAAAAAGTATCCAATGTACTCAGCCCTACTATGAAACTAATCTATAGCTTTCATATGAAAGCTATAGTCCAGTCATAGCCCAAGAATATGGGGATGGGGGAGAGGGAGGGGAGGGGGGAGGGGGGAGGATGGGTGGAGGGAGGGTGATTGACAGGATCACACCTATGGTCCATCTTACAAGGGTGCATGTGAATCTTTCTAAATGTAGAATATAAATGTCTTAACACGATAACAAAGAAAATGCCATGAAGGCTATGTTAACCAGTTTGGTGAAAATATTTCAAATTGTATATAAAACCAGCACACTGTACCCCATGACTGCATTAATGTACA
>CAUYQV010151514.1:0-16943 GCA_963574575.1 Galagoides demidoff | reverse complement strand
CTCCTGCCTCCGCCTCCCAAGTAGCTGGGACCACAGGCACCCACCACAACGCCCGGCCATTCTTTGGTTGCAGCCATCATTGTTGTTTGGCGGGTCCGGGCTGGGGATTCGAACCTGCCACCTTAGGTGTACGTGGCTGGCACATTAGCCGATTGAGCCATAGGCGCCCAGCCAGCCTGTTATTTCTTAAGGTATGAGGGGGATTTTAAAAAGATTAAGTCACTAATAAGCTATGACCCCTCTTTTATTTTTGTTATGGACACAATATCTAAAGATTAAGTCCTGGACATTCTACACAAGGCAGTGCCAAAGTGTCCTCTTTGTCAATACCAAGTTTACTGCTAAAAACTCAGAACACATCATCAAGAAACAAAATATGTACCCTTGAATTTTGTACCAAAGCAGTTTGATAAATCAGAATTTATTCACTAGACTATAATTGCTGTGATGATACGATTTGATTTAGTTTGTTGCCATATCTCTAGTACCTGGGATTATTTTTGGCACAGAAAAGGCAGGTGAAAAGTTGTGAAATTAATAAATGAATTTAGAAAAGACAAACAGCCAAAATATTATCACTGATACACAGAATCACAAATTTGCCCAGGGAACAAAGAACATTTTCGGGGGGGGGGGGGAAATGTGAGGTACGCCATAATTTTTATTTAAAAAAATGAAACTAAAATATTGGCCTGGCATGGTGGCTCACAACTGTAATCCTAGCACTCTGGGAGGCTGAGGCGGGTAGGTTGCCTGAGCTCAAGAGTTTTAGATGAGCCTGAGCAAAAGCGAGACCCTATCTCTAAAAAATATCTGGGCACTGTGGGGGTGCCTGTAGTCCCAGCTTGGGCAAGAGGATCTCTTGGGCCCAAGAATTTCTGGTTGTGGTGAGCTATGATGCCTCAACACTCTACCAAGGGTGACAAAGTGAGACTCTGTCTCCCCTGCAAAAAGAAACTAAAATATTACTAGAAAGTGAAGTTTTTAAGTTTTTTTCAAACTATGCCCAAGGAAAACTTAACTATGGCTCGTTTAATACGAGCAGTCTGCAGATTACAAAGTTTTGTAGGTTTGTTCGTAAGTTGAATTTATATGTAAGTTGGAATAGGTACATTTACCTATTACTTGTAATAGCCTTTGTTTCTAAGTGCAAGGTGTACATCAGTCAGATGTTTGTAACTTGGGGACTTACTGTAATAGCCTCTGAGATATGTGTGAATTGTCTTTTAAGTCAGATGTTTCTAACTCAGGGAACTACATGTAATATATACCTTAGGAAGAGTAATGCATTTTTATAATAGGATAATATTTTTAAGTTATTAAAATGGCATCAGAACTAATATCATCCAGAAAGTTACAGCCATGGGCCACAAGGTCAGAGCAGAGCGTGCTGAGCACCAGGGGAGGACAGACGCTGACCGCTGTGCTGTATCAAGTATCTGCTCCTCTAACACCTGTCCCTGGAGCTCTGCAGTGGCACTGAGCTGTGGAGAAGAAGGGGATTGTCCTGCAAACTCAAAGGTCTTGTAATTAGGCAAAGAAGCAGATTTGTGGGTGTACATGTACCTAGGCTAGAGCTGGAATGCAGTGTGGACTGAGGGTGGGCGGGCAGCCCTGTCAGAAGGAAGAGGGGACGCACACACCCCTGCATTACAGACAAGCAGGCTAAATGGTTTTCAAGGGACCGTGGGCACAGTGGCCGTCTGACGTGGAGGATGGGGAGGAGGGCGACTCTGTCTTCATTTACTGGGGCTGCCATAAGCAAATAGCACTGGGGGACTTACACAGCAGAGGTTTACCTCTCCATGTTCCCGAGTCGGGAAGTCCAAGATGGCACTGCTGGCGGAGAGGTTTCCTCTGAAGCCTGTCTCCTGGGTTTGGGGTGGCTGCCCTCTTGCTCCCCCCACATATGGTCCTCTCTGTGCAGGCACATCCCTGGTGTCTCTGCGTGTCCTAATCTCCTTTCCTTATAAGGACTCCAGTCAGGTTGGATTAGTGCCCGCCCTATTGGCCTCATTTTAATTTAATCACCTCTTCAAAGGCCCTGTCTCCAAATACAGTCACATTCTGGGATACTGAGCCTTAGGGCTCCCACATATGAATTTGGGGGGAACAGGATTCAGTCCATACCAAACTGTGAAGGAGCAGTTCTCAAAGTGTAATGACCTGGACCCCTGGAGGTTTCCAAGTCTCTTTCAGAGGGTCTGCAAAGTCAAAATTGTGATGTTAATTGCCTTTTTCACTGTGTTGACATTTGCACTGATGCTGCAGTAGCCCCAGGGGATACACCTGCGGATGCCTTGTCATGAATGGTAACTGTGGTGTCCAGTGGTACTCACAGTACTGGTGTTCTTCACTGCCACTCAGCATGGGTTAATTAAAAGCCAGTTTTACATAAGAATGTCCTAATAAAGCAATATAAACTATTAATTTTATAATTTGAGCATGTCTTTGAATATTCTGCATGATGAAACAGAAAGTACCCATGAAGCACTTCTGCTGAGCGTAGTTATTGTAGGAAAAGACTTGTACCATGCTTTGCATTGCAAACTGAACTGCTCTCTGCATGGACCACTTTAAAGAGCTACTGGCAACTATGATCGTTCAGACTTGACTGTTCCGAAGACATTTTCTTGACCATGAGCCAAGTGACTTTGGCACTTTAAGGAAAAACAACTGAAAGCAATTGTCTCTTTTGAGCTTATAAGCAAAAAATAGACTTCTGAAGATCTTGAATTAGGCATCATGAGTTTGACAATTTCCCAATACTTAAAGGTTTTTCAGATGAGATCAGTAGTTTTATGAATGAATGTGACTTTTTGGTATTAGATAATAAAATTATCTAATATAAATATTTAGAAGATCTAAATATAAATAATAGAAAATGAAATTATCTAATATCAACATTTAGAAGATCTCCTCAACTTGGTAAACAAGTATTTTCCAAATAGTTAATGCATGACGGAAATTCATGCACAACACGGATAAGAAGATCCATTCAAGTTCCAAGACAGACCCACAGATTCATGTAACCAATTAGGGAAATTTCACTTACCCAGTTTCGGATTCCACATTGCAACGCAACTACTTGGCTGCTTGTGGTGAGGTTTCGAAGGCTATCCACAATTACAAGAATGGCTATGAAAATTCTCCTGTCTTTTCCAAATCCATGATTGAATGAGGTCAGATTTTTTTCCCATATTTAAACTGAAACACCATATTACGACATATTGAATGAAGAAGTAGATGTGAGAATCCAGCTGATATGAATTAAGCCTGGTGGTAAAAACAGCTGCAAAAATGTGAAACTGCCAGTTTTCTCACTAAATGGTTTTGTTCTGGAAAATATAGCTATTTTTCACAAAACTGTGTTACTTATATTAGTATATGTCGACATTGTTATTGCTTTTAAATAATTCAATGAACGTTTTTAAAAATTAGCAATAAATAATTATAGCATTATAGAGCTGTAATTCACATAAACCAAAGCTCTTTGGAATTCCAATAATAACTTTTTTTTTTTTTTTTTGCAATTTTTGACCAGGGCTGGGTTTGAACCCGCCACCTCCAGTATATGGGGCTGGCGCCCTACTTCTTTGAGCCACAGGTGCAGCCCCCTCTAATAATAACTTTTAAGAGTATAAAGAGGTCTTGGGCGGTGCCTGTGGCTCAAAAGGGTAGGGTACTGGCCTCATATGCCAGAGGTGGCAGGTTCAAACCCTGCCCTGGCCAAAAGAAAAAAAAAAAAAGGAGTACAAAGAGGTCTTGAGGCCAAAAATTTTGAGAACCACTGCTGTAAAGGTGTGGTGCCCACCAACAAGGCACAGGGTGGAATAGGGCGGGCATAATAGCAGAAAATTAACTGAGATTACAAGCGATTTCAATTTAGCAAGGGCATCAGCTAGCCTGCCTATTGTTGGGCCCTATCACTGTGAACCTTGGTGCCTGGGCCCGTTCAGATAGCTCTGTAGAGTTTTCCAACACGGTCACCACATATAGACTCTATATATTGTTTTACATAACCTAGGAACAGTGTACATTGCTGGCTTCAGAAGGACAGAAAAAGTGACCCTGAGGTGGGCTCTAAGAAGGCAGGAGATGAGATGTGTGTCTTGTTCACTGATGTGCCTTCATGCCTGCGACAATCTCTGGCTCATAATTGTTCTCAGTAGACTTTTATCCCATAAAGGAATGAGTGCCATGCCAACTTTTATATACTATGAATAATAATAAGTCATTAATTGCGTGGCTATAAGTAACTAAAACTAGTTTAGAAACTATAAAATCTATGTTCAAAGCATAAAATACCACCTTGGTTATTAAGCTATTTACTATAAATTTAGAACAGAGATGATTACACAAAGAGAATCACTAGGTGCTAAGAAAGACTCTATCACCATGTGCTGGAGTGATCAAAGAGCTGGGATTTGAGGTAAGATGAGAAAAATAGCAAAGGGAAGCCCAAAATCTTCATAGTGAGGAAGTATGAGAGATAATTTGATTAGAGAGAACGGGATGAAACTGTGAAAGACCTTAAAAATTATGTAACTGAACCAAAAATAATTTAAAAACTTGACCTGGAAAAGAACTTAAATACTATTCCATCTCATGTCACTATTTTAGAGAGGGGCAAACTGAGGCCAGGGGACAGGTGACTTGCGTAGAGGCTAGGGTGACCAGATTTTAACATTTGTAAAGCGGGACAACATGGGGGGGGGCGGGGCAGGGGTGGGGGACAGGGCAGGGGACTGGGCAGGGCAGGGCCTGACAACAAAGCAAACTTTGATAAGCAGTTCTCCATAATCAGTTCTCAACAATTATTTGTTATTATTACAGTTTAACATTATAAAATTAACAAAAATAATGTAAAACTCATATTCTGGCGAAATAGCCGCATCGCAGCTGAAAATCGTATATTCCCTTCCTGTTCCCTGCCGGTTCCTGCATTCTTTCCAAAAATCGGGACTGTTTTAAAACGCTGCGGGACGCAGGACAAATTGTTGAAAAGTGGGACGTCTGGTCACCCTAGTAGAGGCACATGTCAGTTTGTAGTAGACGGGACTTCTGACTTCCAGAAAAGACCATCCCTCCATTCGTTCTTCCCTCATGAAAACTTGGGGCCTGCTACAATGAGCAATCTACCGGGATGGTCCATCTGGACATCAACAGAGTGACGTTTACTCCACATCTGTTTCTTGGTGGGTGGTGGAGTACAGCATCATTTGAGGAACATCCTCCCATACTAGGAACGTTGGAAGATCTTTGAGCTCGGAGAGAATACCTGTTATCCAAGGTTGAAGTCCATGAGTCCAAGCGCCAGCAGCAAGATTGGAAATTCGACAATTAGTAACAGTTGGGAACTGAAATAAAGAATTTGGAACACTCAAAGATGTCCTCCAAGGCTTCAAACTCCTGGAAGGAAGTTCTGACAACACCCGTTTGAAGACAGTGGTGGGGAAGCAGCTAAAGAGTTTTCTGCCTGCACCTTTTTAACAAGTTATAATTCTTTTTTTCTTCATGAGCCAAAGTTTTATTTGTTTATTTCTTGCGTTTGAAGTACTCTTTGATGGCATCCTTGGCCTGCGATTCTTTGCCACAATCCTTAACTACTACACAACTGCAACTAACCACTTTACCAGGTTCCCCTCTCTCTGTCCATTTTACAGAGGCCTGCCCATTCCCCTAGTTTCTGGTTGTCATCAACCCTAATCAGGTTGATTTGGTGTTCAGCCCACAGGGCCTTCACCAACTTGACATACACAGCCTCAGCACACTTGGATGCAAGCGCACAAAGATGGGCTTGGCGCTTGTCTAAGGCTTTGGTAGCTTCTCAGATTCCACATGCCAGGAGGCACGAGGGCCATCTTCAGCACCTCTTGTACAGCGGCATTAAAGTCCATTACACCTCCAGCAGCAATGCCTTTCTCTGCCATGGCAGTGGGTTACGGGTGGAGCTGAATCTTGAACGCACTGCTCTGGTTATGGTAGAGAAAGAGCCTTTTTTTTCAATGTGATCTGTATAATCTCAAGCTGGCAGCATTCCGCACCTCCATCCCAGCCCCTGTTCTCTCTAACCATACTTTCCAATAGAATACAGTCAAAGAAAGAGAGAAACAAGAAGGCGATATTCAATTAAGGAGAATTTAGTTAGGAATCATACCAGACATTCTAAAAGCAAGTAGTGGTGAGGTTTGGACAGACAGCGTTTGGTATCATCTGTGTTCCCGAGCAGATGTCAGGAATAGATACCACCAGATACTGGAATGGCTTGATGACCCTCCTGTCATGCTGTCAGTGGGCCAGCAGTCCCACTGTCATAGTGCCTATGTCATTCACCTCAGTTCATCTTGTCTCGTGGGTGTTATCTGAAATCACCATAAAAAGGGTGGGTATGGTAAAATCAGATACTTTCAGAAAGAGATAGAGAGACCACATTTACATGACATTTAAATTTTTTTGAGACAAGTTCTTGTTTTGTCATCTAGGCTAGAGTACAGCGACTTAAGTTTTTTTTTTTTTTTTTTGGCCAGGGCTGGGTTTGAACCCACCATCTCTGGCATATGGGATCGGCACCCTACCTTTTTGAGCCACAGGTACTGCCCATAATTCTAGTAAACATCTAGGCTCAAACAATCCACCTGTCTCAGCCTCCCAAGCAGCTGGGACTACAGGCACCTGCTTCCACACCTAGCTCATTGTTTTTATTTTTATATTTTGTAACAGAGACAGGATCTCACTGTGTTGTCCAGGCTGGTCTTAAATTCCTGGTTGCAAGCAATCCTCTCACCCCTGACCTCCCAAAGTGCTAGGATTACAAGTGTGAACCACCATGCCTGGCAGCTTTATTATATTTTTAAAGACAAGGACTTACTATGTTGCCCAGGCTGGACCTGAGCTCCTGGGCTCCTCCTTCCTTAACCTTCTGAGCAGCTGAGATTACAGGCACAAGCCACCCGACCCAGATACATAATTTTTATTACAGCATACTATTACAATTTTTCTCTTTTATTTGTTATTGTCACTATTAGAGAATAATTTTACCTAGTTTATAAATTAAACTTTATTATTGCTATGCACATATAAGAAGAAGAAAGTATATTTGTATATGGAGTTCAGTCCTATGCAGCTTCAGGGATATACTGGAGGTCTTGGGATGTGTCCCCAAGGATAAGGGGACGGCTGGACATCAGGAGGATGAAGAATAGAGACAAATGCTCATTAATTTTGAGGAGAATACATTGCATGAATGTTTTGTAAAGGTTTTAAGGAAGACAGTGGGTGGCTCTTCTGAATCGTTGCCTTAGTTTTATATTCACTTAATCCCTCAATGCTGTTATCTGCTTTGGAGATGACATCAAGGGGATCTTTAAGCAACAACAAATAAAACCCTTTATTATAACTCCCATTACCAAAGGAGTACTGTCCAATAGTCAACTAATAAAAAGGGCATTCTAGAATAATTAGAATAATCCTTTCCATGCAAATTACACTTTTCATGCTAACCCTGACAGTGTGCATTGCACAGATCGTTGCATTGGATTTTGTAATTTTTATAAACCTTATTTTTGAATACAAATAGGTTTGTGGAACATTCAGAGTTTAGCAGAAGTATTGGAGATTAGGAAGACAATGTGGTAAAGAAAAATTTTAAATCTATGGTGTTATTCTGCTGCCAGGCATACTGAGACATACAATTCTTGGGCTTATTTCCATCTCCTTTTCTCAGTACAAGATTCAGTCTAGGCTCAGCGCCTGTGGCTCAAGTGGCTAAGGCGCCAGCCACATACACCTAAGGAGGCGGGTTCAAATCCAGCCCGGGCCCACCAAACAACAATGACGGCTGCAACCAAAAAATAGCCCGGCATTGTGGCAGGTGCCTGTGGTCCCAGCTACTTGGGAGACTGAGGCAGGAGACTCGCTTGAGCCCAGGAGTTGGAGGTTGCTGTGAGCTGTTATGCCACGGCACTCTACCCAGGGGGACAGCTTGAGGCTCTGTCTCAAAAAAAAAAAAAAAAGATTCAGTCTAGATTGTACTAAGGACTCCCTTATATGCAATATTTAGGTAAGAACCTGGTGTTTGCCTTGTCACGTCAACTAAGACCAGAAGATCTAAAGTCACACCATCCAGCATAGTAGCTACCGAACAGATGTGGCTATTCATATTTAAATTTAAGCGAATTAATATGAAATAAAACTTAAAATTCACGTCCTCCTTCTCACCAGCCACATTTCAAGCGCTCAACAGCCTCAAGTGGCTAGTGGGTACCATATTGGACAGTGCTAGAGAGTATTTCTACTGTTAGAGAAAATTCTGTTGAACAGCGGTTATCTAGAAGATAATTTGTGGTTTTCACTTTTAAAATATATGGCCATATAGCAATCATGCTTGATTTTTAAAGAATGTTAATAATTTGAAAACTTAATTACCCGAATGAATTTTAGTTTGAGAATTCTGGTTTTGAATTCACGCCTTTAAAGTAACTAACATGATTACAGCAAGAGCATTTATTTGCAGAGCAGCTGTCTTCCGAGTAGCTTATTTTACTCTGCCAACATTCATTTATTTGTTTTTAAAAAAATCTATTGAGTGTCTTCTGTGGGCCACGCAGTCTTCTGGGCTCTAGGACAGAAGAAATTAAAAATCTCTGGCCTCCTGGAGCTTATGCTGTACCCAGTAGGGTGAGAGGTAAATAACACCTCTGTTTTAGGGTGAGGTACAATGCTATTGTGTGCCAAAGCAGCAAATAAAACGAGAATATTCTGATTCTTAGCTTATTGCAAGGCAAATACTAAGAATGTAACTTCTGATTTTTCTGATGTTAGGACATTTTCATCATCAACAAGAAAAAGGCCTTGCAAATAATTTTAAAATATTATTTCTAAAATACCCAAGGTGTGTGAGGATCTTCAGCACATTTTCCAATATCACTATCTTCCTCCATAGAAGCCTAGTATCTCCAATTTGGCCTCTTCTGTTTCACTTTTCCTCCACATCTACCTAAGTAACCATTTGGTTCCTGGCTAAACACTTTGGATGGCAAATGAGTATTGCTCTACATCACCATTTGACTATAATGTTCCATTCAATGAATATATTGTGATTTATTTGAGCCCTTACTGTCAAAAGTTTATGTTGTTCTACATGTTTCACTATCGTAACTGATACTGTGCTGAATGTCCTTGTATATCGTATCTTTGCAAAGCCGATTGAAAAGCAAAATCTAGAAGTGGAGTTCTTGGGTCAAAAGTTCTGCATGTATTTAAAGATTTCATATCCATTGCCAAATTCTGTTCCAGAAAAACTGTACCTTTACCCTTAGTCCAGCAGTAGTGAGAATGACCTTTTCCCCAAGCCCTCACCCAGGATACTGTTCTTGGGAGAACCTTACCTTTTCTCTATTTTTTTACTTACTGGTTCTTAGCTTGTCGCAGGGATAAGCTTTCTGGTTTTTGGAAAAAAAAAAAACTGTCATATCCCTCCCAAACTTCACCCTTCTTTAGACTTAACAACCTTCCAATATGGATTAATAAATTATCGTCAATCTGGCACCTGCAGGATCAATAGTTTTGTCCTTGATCTTTCATTGCTCAGCATTCTAACAGATGACCCAGAGGAAGCTATAAAACCATGCTTGAAAATTCTGCTCAACATTTATTCAGTGCCTACCAGATGCAGGGCACGATATGTTGTTCTAAGGTCATCAGTGCAAATAAACACTCTTCTCTGCCTAGAGGACCTTATGGAAAGATCTAGACCCAGAAAACAACGGACAGGCTTGGACACAGTGATCTCCAACATGGCACACTGAACAAGTGTAATCTTTGTTACGGAGGCCAGTGCCGGGCCAGCAGACACCAGCCTCCCACCCCTAACTTTTCATAGGGCTGAGGCACACCAGCTGGGAGACTCTGCTCTACTCAACAAATATTTACCCAGCACCTCTGTGTGTTGGGCTCTGTTCTCCCAAACATGAATTATTTTTAAAGTGTCATGCCCTTGTGTCCAGAAGAGCTACCAGCAGAAACATCATTTCCAGTGCACTCAGACACAAGTGGCCTCTGGCTTGACCATGGCTCTCCTGCCTCAGTTATTTATTTTCTCTGACAATTTCCCCAAGAGGAACTTTTGACGCACTAATAGAAAACCAAATTGAAAGAGTTTTAGGGTCCAAACGCATTAACCTTAAAAGGAGATGAGCTCACCTTTATTATGAAACTAATTTGTACCTTTTATATGAAAGCTATAACCAAATAGCCTGAGAATGTGGGGAGGGGGGAGGGAGAAGGGAGGGGGGAATGGGTGGAGGGAGGGGGATTGGAGGGACCATTTTTGAGGTATTTCTTACAGGGGTACAAGTGAAACTCTCTAAGAGTAGAATCAGAATGTTTTAAAACTATCACTGAGAAAATGACATGAAGGCTGTGTTGATCAGTTTGATGGAAGTATTTCGGATTGCATGCGAAAACCCCACACTGTACCCCAGAAGTGCATTAATGTACATAGTTACCATTCAATAAAATTTAAAAAAAAAAAAAAAAGGAGGACCTCGAGAGAGAAAGCTGGGTAGGGGATTTTTCATCAGACTGTTTGTATAGTAAACACTCTGTTTTTCATTTAGACTCCATGATTATTTAGGATGGCTTTAGGGAAAACCCATGGAGATTAGAAGGGAGGGAAAAGGCCCTCCCAAACCACTACTTGGCATACCAACTTATAGTTGGCAATTTCTGCCTGGGATGGTTTAACCCCACTCATTGGATTCTCTCACTTATTTTTTCCTTCCCCTTCTCATTCACTCAGTCCCTGGCAAATCCTGTCTCATTGCTCTTTGTTTCATTCGTTCATCCATCTACCCAGCCACTCAACCATCCATGTAACTATCCATACGTGATAGGAGTTCCTTCTCAAAGGAAAGCAGCAGCCCTTTGCAGAGAGCACCTCTGCTTTTCTTATTCAGGCCCTGCAGGTTGTCCCACTTTGGCTTCACATCCAAGGTCATGCCTGCAGCTATTGATGGTGTTGCGGCATCTCGACAGACACATCTCCTTGTGCCATTCTCTCCCATCCCTTTCTTTTTTGTTCTTAAGTTGCTTTTTTCCCCCCTCTCCTTTTCCTTTCTCCACTCCCTGTGCTTTAGGCCTACCCATGGCAGCCACCATGGTTATTGTGTAGCCATTCAAAACTAAACAAGGGCTGATAGCTCCCTGCTCATAGATCCCTCCATCTTCCCAGCACCCCTAAATTTGCCAGGGGCAGAGCTAAGCCCATCTTCTCACCTCACTGGCCACCAGGGTCTGGATTAAAGCCTCACTGGGGCCCCCAGGGCATCAAGCCTCCAGGCTGGGGCCCTGGGCTACTTATAGCCTGTCATCTTACAGGAGGAAAAATAAGCTCCTGAAGCAGAAAAGGCAACCTTTCCTCCTGCGACTGTTGGAAACAGAACAAGAAAGTCAGGACTTAGTGGACCAGCAAGAATAAAACAATGCTGTCAGTAACCAGGGCCCAGCTAATCTTCCCAGTGGTGATGTGGGTTCTGTGCACAGTAACAGTGAGTGTAGCGGGACCCAGAGCTCTGAGGTACAGGAGGCAAGACCCAGAAGTCCCTGCACCACTGCCTTTCCTGCGTCACACCTGCCTCCACAGACCTGTGGGGGCTCCCCTGGGTGGCGTATAGGATGGGCAGCATTAGGTCCACAGAGTGATAGGGGATCAGGCTTCAGGTACAGGACCACATGCCTGTACTCCCAGCTACTCAGGGAAGCCAAAGCAGGAGGATCGCTTGAGGGTGTCCACTGCAGCAGAGCAACACCCCATCTCTAGAAAGATTTTTTAAAAAAAATTGGATAGAGAGATCAGGCTCAGCACCTGGGCATGTGGAACGGCTAGGCAAGCATGGCTCTAACTGGCCTGCATTGATGGGTCCCAGTTACTCCTTACCATCCAGGCCTCCACAGCCCTATCTGTCCTAGAATCGCTGCCTTTAGGCTGAAGGGACTTTGGCAACCACCTGGCCCCAGCCCTCTCAGGGGCACAGGAACCCTCCCTTGGAATTAGACCCTCCACAGGGCATCACAGGAGGGGGAGCCATTCTGGCTTTTAGGACACTAGATGGGGAACAAATGAATTTCAGTCAACTTGCATCATTTTGGCCCACATTGTGCCAGGCCTGGTGCTAATTCACTCTAATTGCCATAGACGTGGTTTCTCTCCTCCTGGAGCCGAGTCTACTGGGGAAGGCAGAAGCAGATCAAATGGTTAAAAATGGGATGCTGTTTACCAAAAGGGAAGGCCTTCCTGAGGAAATGGGGTTTAAGTAGAAGGCAAGGAAACTCACCTCCTCTCCTGAAGCCTCACACCTGGCTTGCCACATGGGAGATACTCAAAGTTTGATGAATGAATGAATGAATGAATGAGGTAATGAACAAATATTTCTTTGTTTCATGATAGTCCTTAATTACTTACAGGGCTTGATACTGGGTCTACTTTACAAAAAACCCACCTACTTAATGTTATGATTACTCCTGAGGTCTGTTCATGCTGTGGTATGCTGTGTGCTGTTCATTCCACTTTAGAGGTGCTTACACTGGGCCACAGCTGGGAAGATAATACCCCTGAGATCCCACAAGGAGGATCCCAGACTCACTCCACCCCCGCCCCCATAGACCACACCACAGAAAACTCTGTAAATGAATTCATCAAAACAGGGAAGGCAAGCTCCTTGGCAGGTGATTGGATTTAGATCTGAAAGCAGAGATGGGTTAAAACTTCCTGCTCCCAGATGTTTTAACCACAGACCAAATCTCCAGAGGAGGTGAGGGGAAAATAGTGCCTTGGACCTACCCTCTTTTTCTCAGAAGAGGGTGAAGGGTTCTTGGAAATTCCCTTAAAGCATCCAAATGAGCAAACCTATAGCTGTTTGCTGTCAGGTTTCCCGGCAGGATTATGGGCAGACTGACCAGCTGGTCCATCCCCCAGGACTGCTCCAACTTCAAAGACCTAGTTTTCCATCCCAGGAAAAATGCGCCCAGCTATAAAATGCTCCAAAACTCTCCTAGGTGCTGCTCTTGTGCCTCCAGGTGGCCTCTTGCTGTCACTAATTAGTGTACAACAGGGTCTTCTTCCCCACCACCTCCACAAGAGACACAAGAGCTCATGACATTGAGTAGAGGCGGGGTCACCATTTTTGCTTCTCACTGCAAAAATCTGGCTTACCCAGAAGGCAGATGGGGCTGAAATTTACCCTGTATTCTGCTTGCCAAGCCACACCCTGGCATGGCGCTACACGCACAGAGGAAAAGGCACCTTTTCCTAATTTGTACACAGGTGCCATATGGGCTAGTAGTGACCCTGGGTGGAGAGCCCAGAGCATTACGGCTGGGCAGGAAAATAAGCTAATCACTCCCTTGCCACCACCTAAACATTCTAACCAGGTGTTCCTCAAATGATAAGATATGCTAATAGGCCAGACTTCTTAGAAGGTAATAGAATATGATGGATAAACCAGTAGGACCAGTAGGGCTTTATGTTTTATTTTTCCATGTCCTGCGTTCAGATGACAGTGAAAATTGAGCTATTGAGATGTTCCAAGAAAGGCTCAGATGTCTTCTTTCTGCTAAATTACTTTAAGGAGAGTAAAGATTTATAATAAGTGTAACCGCGCTGGGAACACCAGGGCTTTGGAATCTGGCCTAAACACTGGGCTCACGCTTCACTTACCTTGAATTTGCTGTTCAGGAAGTGGGCCCCTGGAAGACAAGGTGAAGTGGACATTTTCTCATAAAAAAGACCCTCCCTGTGGAGGTCCAGAAAACACATTCCATACACAGGATTAGCTCTTGCTGCTGTGTAGATGGTGCCATGACGTGTATGTGTTGTTTGGGAAAGGAACCATGATTCCAGCACATGCTTGGTGGATATTTGGCAAAGGCAACAACTCATACCCATGAGCAAAGGCAGTTGCCTCCTCTCAGAAATACATTCCAGCATGATATCCTTTGTTACCTGCCCATCTGCCCAGTCTTGCTCAAGGTTGAAAAGGGGGCAAGCTGTGCTAAGAGGGAGCTTGGCAGGGCACAGGGCTTCTGGTGCCTCTGTATACCAGAGTATGAAGTGAAGTCAGGGGATGGAGCTAAAATGCTTTCTGTGCCTCTGGGGACCTCCTAACCTCAGTTTCCTGCCCCCAGAACTCTAAGTCCTCTATGCCTCTCGGACCCTGCAATTACTTGGGAAGAACCCCTGGCCTAGCCAGAGGGAAGCCCAAACTCATCCCAATTTTAAAAAAGAGGTTGTGCAAAACCCAGAGAATGCACAGGCAGCTCCTACCAGTTGGACAATCGTGAGCACCCTGGCCAGGAAAATCAGACCAATGTCATATGATCCTGTGTGGTCCTCTTGGGAAACAGATGCTAGGAGCAGCCAGGACCCCAGGCAATTTTGTTCCCAAATGAGACCCCCTCTTCCCTCATGTCCATTTTTTTTTTTTGAGACAGAGCCTCAAGCTATCCCCCTGGGTAGACTGCCATGGCATCACAGCTCATAGCAACCTCCAACTCCTGGGCTCAAGCGAGTCTCCTGCCTCAGCCTCCCAAGTAGCTGGGACCACAGGAGCCCGCCACAACGCCCGGCCATTTTTTGGTTGCAGCCATCATTGTTGTTTGGCGGGCACGGGCTGGGGATTTGAACCCGCCACCTTAGGTGTACATGGCTGGTGCCTTAGCGGATTGAGCCACAGGCGCCGAGCTGTCCATTTTTTTTAAAACAAAAGCTACCTGTGCTCCCTCAGTCAGGGCCTTGTAGACAATTTCACATCCAGAGCCTTCCCATGCCTCATGGGGTGTGCACAGAACAAGGGATAGTGATCCCTGAGCACCCACAGGTGTCAAGTGTGAGCTAAGGGTTCACTTTGCCAGTAGGATCCCACAGAATCCTCATATAAGCCTGAGATGAAATACCATGACTATGCTTATTTTTGCTGATAAGAATCTAAAGACTCAGAGAATTTAAGTAACTTGCCCAAGGTCACACAGCCAACAAGTGGTGGAGCCAGGACCTGCCCTGATCACATGGCTATAGTGCCCATACTCCTCACCACCTCATAGCATGGGGAGTTCTAGATCTTGCATGAAGTTGGAAAGCTGACATATTATTGTTAATGAGGGAAGACCACAGCTCTCCCAAACTTGTCAGTCAAGCTCTGCCCATCGCCTGGCTCTCAGAAGAATGTTACTTGAAGGCATGAAGGAACGCCTCCTAAGCTGCCCAGTCCTGCCTCTCTCCTCCCTCTCTCTCAAGCTCTGAGTATGCCCTGGGCTCAACAGTCCCCTGAGTAGGCACCAGGTTCTACTCAAGATGACCTGTGTTCACACTTCTGACCTCAGAATGGCTTAAACATCTGTGTCCATATGTGCGCAACTGCAGGAGGTGGAACATGTGGGAGTGTCCTTCCTAAGGTGGGCTCTCAGCTGCTCCTGGGAGCTCCGTGAAAGAGTCCTTGGGGCTCACACCAGCATGGGATTTCCTCCCACTCACAGTTTTAGCGCCGCCCCCCCCCCTTGGTTTTCTGGGGCTGCCTCAGGAGGACAAATCTAAGCAGATTAGTAACGATACACTTGGTCCTGATCTCTCCCTGGGTGGCCACGGTGTGGGTGAGTGAGGCTCAGGCTCCCCTGTGGTGTGGCTGGCTCCCAGGTGGGCCCAAACAGCAGTGATAGGAGATCTCAGGTATCAAATGTCAAAGATCAGAAGCCAAGCCACATAAGCAACTCAGGGTGCTGGTCCAGCTCTTATTCTCTGTATTTAGCCAACAAAACAGCTCAACAAATCTGTTAGTGCTGAGCAGGGTAGGAATCAAGTAGAATGAACCACCACCCGCAAAGTGCCCACCGTGATGCTGAGACCACTGTGCACACAAAGCAATTAGTGAACAATACAAGGTTTATGTGGTGCTGTGTGCCAGGCACCCTGCAGAAAGGCAGTTGAGGCCATGCAGGGACAGAGAAACCTGAGAAATAGAGCCCTCCAAGGAGGCTGTGGTATCAGGAGTTTCTCTCCTCTCTTCCACTCCCCATCCAGGGTGTCGTTCCTGTTCAGTTATCCACGGCTACCTAACAGCTACTCTAAAACTTAGTGACTTAAAACAATGCATTGTTCTCTCTCACCACTCTGCTGACTGGGCTCAGCTAGCCAGTTCTCACTCAGAATCTCCTGCCACTGCAGTCAAATAGTGTCTGTGGAGTCACCTGAAGGTTTTACTGAGCTGTACATCCAAGATAGATGTCACTCATTCACGTGCCTAGCAGTGATGTTGAAAGCCGGCTGAGAGCTGAGCAACAGTTCCCGACTAGTTCACCGATTTCTGGCCTCCCTCTCTGACCTGCCCTTCTCGCAGGAGGGTGGCTAGTTTCTACAGCAAGTGTCCCAAAAGTGAAGGTTTAAGAGACCCAGATAAACACTGCAAGGCTTCTTATAACTCAAGTCTTAGAAGTTCCAGAACATCACTCCCACCATATTCTATTCTAATCGCTATGGTTAGCCCTGTCTAAGGGGTGAAGCATATGCATCCAAGGAAAGAAAGGATTGAGGGCTGCCATCTTGGAGACTGTCTACTACAACTCACTTTATTTTTTTATTTTATTTTTTTTTTTTGAGACGGAGCCTCAAGCTGTCACCCTGGGTAGAGTGCCATGGCATCACAGCTCATAGCAACCTCCAACTCCTGGGCTCAAGCGAGTCTCCTGCCTCCGCCTCCCAAGTAGCTGGGACCACAGGCGCCCACCACAACGCCCAGCTATTTTTTTTTTTTTTGGTTGCAGCCATCATTGTTGTTTGGCGGGCCCGGGCTGGGGATTTGAACCCTCCACCTTAGGTGTACGTGGCTGGCGCCCTAGCCGATTGAGCCACAGGCGCCGAGCCAGACCATTTACTTCTAAATGTGATTATTACT
>CAUYQV010151513.1:0-44236 GCA_963574575.1 Galagoides demidoff | reverse complement strand
GGAAAATAATTTGTGGACGTTTCCCTTACAGAATAAAAGGCCTAACAGACTTTTACATCTTCCCCCATCTCCTCATTTATGCACCTGCTGGTCTGAACCATGTTAGTTAGCTGTTCAACTTTAATTTTTTTATATTCTTTTTTTTTAATATTCTTTTATTATAAAAAGTAATACACACTTAGACATTCTAACAAGGTATAAAGAAGAAAGTGAAAATCACTCATAATCCCATCATGGTGGATTCTTACTAAACTGATGTCTCAAAATAGAAGTTGGTTCTGGCTCGGCGCCTGTAGCTGAGCATGGAGGGCACCAGCCACATACACTGGAGCTGGTCGTTTTGAATCCAGCCAGACAACTACAACCAAAAAATAGCTGGGCATTGTGGCGGGCGCCTGTGGTCCCAGCTACTTGGGAGGCTGAGACAAGAGAATGGCTGAAGCCCAAGAGTTTGAGGTTGCTGTGAGCTATGACACCACAACACGCTACTGAGGGTGGCATAGTGAGACTGCCTCCAAAAAAAAAAAAAAAAAAAAAGGAAGTTAGTTCCTGACCTGATAGCTTAACTCAGGGTTTATGATCTTGCAAGTCTTTAGAGTCGTCCTTTTGTATATCATTTCTGTTCTGATTTTGATCTTTTTCCTCATTGAGAACGTTAATTTCCTCCTAAATACCCTAACTGCTTTGAGAGACCTTGGACTTAGCACTCATGTATAGCCTCTGTGAGATGAAGACAATCCATTCAGTCTTTCCTCATAATGCTGATACTTTATTGGACAAATTTTAACCTCTCTTGGATCTTTCGAGTTTCTCTAACATTCATTTAAATTACTAGGACAGTCCTAGATACAAGCCTGTGAATGTAGAGAGGTGACTCAGCAGTACTCTGATAATTCTTAGTGTCTCTCCTTCAAGCCCACAGATCTTTCAAAATTGAGCTGAAATTCATCCCCTCTAGAATACTTTTTTTGGCAGATGCCCTCATCTGTTCTAATACATTAATCTCTGTGGGGATGCTTTGGAGACTCTGAGGGCCAGGGAGGACATCTTTGCAATTTTTGATTGTATGACCTCTGTCTCACCTCCCTTAGCTCCCTAAAATTCAGCTGGTTTTATATCGATTTGTTCTTGTAAATGACTCTGTATCCATTAGGCCTTTTGTTTGTTTTTTGTGGATGCCACGTAAACTCATTTTGGGGTTATAGGAGAAAAGGGGTAAGTCGAGTTCCCTGTTTCTTTTTTTTTTTTTTGAGACGGAGCCTCAAACTATCCCCCTGGGTAGAGTGCCATGGCATCACAGGTCATAGCAACCTCCAACTCCTGGGCTCAAGCGAGTCTCCTGCCTCCGCCTCCCAAGTAGCTGGGACCACAGGCGCCTGCCACAACGCCTGGCCATTTTTTGGTGGCAGCCATCATTGTTGTTTGGCGGGCCCAGGCTGGGGATTCAAACCCGCCACCTTAGGTGTACGTGGCTGGCGCCTTAGACGAGTGAGCCACAGGTGCCGAGCCTGGAGCATCTTTTCAAGGGTAAACTGTCTCCCCCAGTCCCCTGAGTCCCCATTCCCAGGCAGAAACTGTCCACCTCTCCTGTCCTCTGCCCCACATACCACAGTGAGCCTTAGGAGGCTAAGCTCCTCCCCCCTACCTGAGCCCTGGGGCACTGCCCAGGGGTCCAGCCAACCACAGTAGATGCAAGGGGAAAGTTTTAGGGCACGGGACACCCCCCCACCCCGCCTCCAGTAATAGCAGGAGCCAAGCCAAGCCAAGCCAGAGTGGACCAGAGACCCCAGGCGGGAGGAGACTCCGTCACCCCAAGGGTGGCGCCTCTTTGTAGTGATTAGTTCTTAAGTGCCTGACTCCTGCTCCGAACTTTGGCCTGTGGATCAGTGATAAATTGTTATTTTTAAGCTCTTTAATGGTGCATGAGGGACCTAATGGGGTTCACCATCAGGTAATTGTCCTCAGACCCATGGGCAGAATCAAGGTTCAGTGAGGCCAGGCTGGCCCCCACCTCAGGCACCCTCATCCATTCCCCTAGCTCAGCCTGAAATATCCTAGAAGGTACCACAGCCTGGGGCCAGGACAGTCAGTAGGGTCAGAAGACACCAGGGTAGCCTGGGGTACATCCAAAGTGCCCTCAATGGCTGGAGGTTGGGGGCTGCCATCTGTGGGCCAAGATGTGTCTGGGCTAGATCAGGTCCTTACAGTCCTAGAGGTGCCTCCATCAGTACCCACTAGCCTGGGGTCCTGCCCAGAGGCAGCAGAGAGATGGCATCTGGTAAGAGGAACTCTGGAATGATGGGGGCCAGTGACCAGCACACATCCTCAGCCACTGAGCCCCCAGGGGCTATGATACCAGGACCCATCCACAGAGCTCTCTCCCCTGGTGGCATCAAAGGCCTGAGGCCCCCCAAAAGGCAGTCTGTCAGGTGAGGGGCCTTGGAGTCCCCAGTGGAGCCAAACTTGGGGGCTCCTGTAGTCCCTGCTTCCAGAATCTCAGTGCTGAGTCCATGAAACTTTAAAACCAGCAGCTTCCAAGAGTGACATGACCTCCTTGTAGCCTTAATCACCATTAATGAGAAAGAAATAGGGTTCCCAGGCTTCCTTGGGGGTAGCTCTTGTTGGACCAACAGTGAGTATGAGGTTGGGGCTGCAAAGCCAGCAGGGCCTCTGTCTGTTACTCCCTGCAGGCCCAGAAACACTGGTAGGCACCAATTTGCCTGCAGAGTTCAGGGTGGGCAGGGCCAGATGGTCTTGGCTCAGAAGAAAAATTCTTAATCTTCTGCCCTAAATGGCAAAAGTCCCAGGCCCAGCTCACAAGCCCTATGTGGGGGGGTGCAGGTGGGAAAAACCCGACAAGCCATGGGAGGTCCTGCAGGGGCCCCCCCAGGGACTTCCCAAAGAGGCACAGAAGGTGGGGGTTCACCCAAGGAGCTAGGCCCCCCTTAGACCCAGTTTACTCATCTGGGAGATCATGTGGGGATGGGAAGTCACTCTCTCTGGAGGCCTGAGAGGTTGGACAACTCATGTGCACATAGAGTCCCAATGCTTGCCCTTTCTGTGCTCAGACAGCCCAGCCCAGTCTGCCTGTAGGAACCAACACTGAGCATCTGTGCTCAAGGACCATCTATGGCTCACCATTGTCCATAACAAAAACATGCCTATGCTAAGCTAGACAACCCAGCCCTTGCAGGTATGTTCCAGGTCTGTACCCTCTGACACCCTAGCACCAGAATTAGGGCCTGGGTCCAGGCCTCCCTCTACAGAGCCCCCCATGTTCTTGACAGTACATGCCACACTTTGAATCCCAACCCCATACTGCATACTCAATAAAGGAGCCACATGCCCTGCTCATGTGAATCTGCACACATGATCCTACCTCTGTCCCCTTGGTGGGTTACCGGCCATAGTTTCCCAGGCTGGGGAGGCACATTGTCCTCGGAAACCCAAGGGCCCTCGAGGGGAACCTTGTCTGTGGATGGCTGGAGCTCCCAGGTGCCCCGAGCTCCCAGGTGCCCTGGGGGGAGGGCAGTGCCTTCAGGATGCCCACTGACAGTCCCTGTGACTGCTCCAGTGCACAGCCCTGGATGGTTAGGGCACGTGATGGTTGTGAGAGCCTCTATCCTACCACACGTGGACTCCATGGCTAAGGCTCAGACTCCCTACAGGGATCATTGGATGCCCACTCCCCACCTATGCTAACCCCCCGGCCTCTGGCATCCAAAGGGGAAGCAGGCTGGTCTGTGGGCTGGAGGAGACCAACAGCTCTTCACATCAGCACCCAAGCCAGCGCTGCATTCAAGTCAAGGTCTTGCTTCAGCCAGGGTAGCTGCGGGGTGAGGAAGGAGCTGGGCTCTGACAGCAACAAGATTGAACTAGGGGCCCAGGCCCCAGAGAGTCATTGTCGGGGCAGCACTGCCAAGCACATGGTAGGAAGCCTATAGACCAGACCCATCCTAAGGGCACAGAGCCACACTATTCCCTGACTTGGAAGCCAGGGTCTCCTGGGGGCCAGGGTCCACCACATACTCACACCCTAAGGCCAGCTCCCCCCAGGAAGACCGCTTCCTGTGCAGGCTGGGGAAGCAGAAGAAATGCTTGACTCATGTGGTCTGGATCCAGACTCTGGTCAGGCCACCTGCAAGCACACAGCAGAGGGATCTTAGAGCCTCTCAAGAGGGGGCTGAACTCAGAGGGGCCACAGCATAGGCAGCGAGGGGCCCAGGCCATGTCCCAGGGCAGGCATGGCTACAGAGAGGGGCTTGACTGGGTTGCCAGGGAAGATGCAAACCCACACTACCTGGAGAGGAGGCAGGGGTCCCAAAGGTGGTCCCCACAAGATGGGGCTTCCTAGCAGGGCAGCAGAACTTGGAGGGCAGGTGCACACCCACACTGGATCAGCAGGAAGTCTAGGTTGGGGAAGAGATGGGCCACAGAAATTTCTGGAACACCCGGCCGCCCAGCCCAGCAGGGTCCTGTGTGGGCCCAGATGGATGGTCTAGTTCACCTGGCCAGGTGCCAGGCTTGGCTCACAAATGCTGTACTGGACCAGCATTGTCCACATCCTGCTGCTTCCATGCTGGAGATCCCGACTGCCCTCGACCCCAGGAAGCCTGGGGGACAGCGTCCAGGCAGGGAGAGCCTCCCAGAGTCGGGTCGACTAGGCCTTCCCATAGCCAACATCTGTTCTGGAGTCCAGTTGGCCCCCTGTCCTCTGACCTGCAGGGGCCCTGGGTTATAGGTCACCTAGAATTGAAGAACCATCTGGCTGCCCCAGACGTCAATGCACTGTGGGGGAAACTGAGGCCTGTGGAGGTTAGGGCCCAGGCTCTGGTTTCCTGCCCTTGGCAGTGTTGAGCTCAGAGCACCCTGACATGCACAGAAGCTGTCCAGGAAATGCTGCATGCACCGGGGCAGAGGGCAGGCAGCTCCTAGCATCATAGGTCCACTGGGAAGGTGCTCCAACCCTTAGGCCTAGAGTCCCACCATCCAAGCTTCTCTGCCTCTCAGCTCTAGGTCACCAGCAGCTACTGGGAGAAGCTTGTCAGCCCCTCTCTTAAAAGCTGAGCTTGGGGAGGATAGCATGGTGGTCTCCCCAGGGCTGCATCCCAGGACAGGAGGGTGGCCAGACAGCATCTCCTTCTCCTCGCTGTCCAGACCAAGAGCAATGCCCCAGCAAGCGTCATAAATATTGGAACCTGGGGCTTACCCATCCCACAATGAGGAAGACATCAGCAGATATGTGTGGCGGTTGCCTGGCAACCCCACTGCTGGCACCCGAGACCCTGCACCCACACAGGCTGGTCCCTGCCTCCACCTTGCATACCCGCATGGGCGCTAGCTCACGAGTCCTCAGGAGGACAGCCTCTGGTTAGGCCAAGGATTGGCCCTCAGGACTAGCCCCCTCTCATAACAGGCCAGGTGGCCTTGTCCTCATCCTCTAGTCTGGGCTCTGGGCTGCAAACCCCCATGGCAGAGTGGAACAGTGGTGTCAGCTGAGTCCACCAGGCAGTGGGGGTATCTGCTGGCCAACCTTGGCATGCTCAGGAGTGCCCAGCCTCCAAAAGATGAAGAGAAAACAGGGGACACCACCCCACCAAGAACACTCTGGCCTCACTTAAGCCCTTGAATGAGCCCTGGAGCACTGGCCTCTTTGCCATTCTCAGATGAAGAAACTGAGGCATAGAGAGGTATTAGTCCAAGGTCATAACCCTTGTTGACCCAACTGGAGGCTGGACCAGTTTTTGAGACATGGAAACCCAATTTTAGATGAGTGAGTAGTGTGATCCCTGCCCCACATAGTGTGTGACCTACACCTCTCCTGGGCAGTGTGAGGCTGCCATCAAAGATCAGTGATGTGGTCGATGTCATCTGAGTGAGAGGAGCTAGCCCTAGGGCTCTTCTTGCTTGCCCAGGCTCTGGGAGCTAACCATGCGACTGAAGAGCTGGAGGTGAGACCCCACTGCTCCCCTTCCCTTGCCATCCCAAATGGGCTCTGCTGGCCAGGAGCCTTTGTCCCAACTTGAGATCCTTAGCCAAGTTTCACCTCTGCAGTGGCCTCCCAGTCCTGGACACCCCATTTGCCCACCTCCCTGAGGGGCTAGACCCTGGAGACACCACAGGCCAGTACAGGTGGAAGTCCCTGGTGGGACACAGGAATGTACCAGGTGATGAGTACCAGGCCTGGGCAGCTATGTGGTCACGGTTCAGAAGGAGTAGCTGAGTGCTAGGGACTAGAGCGGTGGCAGGAAGGTCACAGAGGATGGGGGTTATACAGTGGGGAAGGGGATGGCAGGTACCAAATGCTAGCCTCTGTGCCAGGAGTGGGTTGGGGTGTCCAGGCCTAGCTGGGATCTCAGGTGTGTGCTACTGGTCCTAAACAGAGTCCCTGGGGCTACGAGGACCCCCAGGTGGATCCCACTCCCCTTGCTTAGGCCAGGAACCCTCCCAGGGGCCGTGGATTTGTCCTGTCTTAGCCTGGGAGTGCTGCCTGGTCCCCCCAGTAGTTCTGAGGGACCTGGAGCCCACCCAGCACACAGCCCCCAGAAGCCCCATCCCTGGACAGCTTGGAGAAGAAGGGGTACGTGTGGGGTGTCTGGGTCGTTGGTAATCATAAAGGGTCATGCTGATTAGGAAGGAAGTGGCAGATCCCACGGGGCTGGGATGGTGGAGGAACCTCAGCTAGTTCTGAGAAAGTGCTATGGATGGATTTTGGTGGTGGAAATCCTGTGCCATCCCTGCCCCCCGCCAGCAGAAGGCCCAAGCCTCTGAGAGCACCAGAGCTCCCTTATTCTCAGGAGGCTCCCTGGGACAGGAGGGCACTGAGCTTAGCAGGGTGGATGGTGATAGTCTGGGTGCTGGGAGGAAAGGCTGAGGACCTGGGGCTGTGGGGCTCATTCCCAGTCTGCACTCTCACTTGGGCTGCAATGAGAATTTTTGTGCCAGAAACAACCAGGTTGGGCCTGACCCCAGAAAGTGCCAGGAAGCAGGATGGCATGAGGAGAAGGTACCACTCAGGGACTTGAGCTCCCACCCTCCCTCTAATGGGGCCAAGCCTCCCCATCCCTGCCCTGGCCTTGGCCCTTGGGCTCCAGGGTGGATGGAACTCCAAGCCCAGACCATTCTATGATCCCAACATCTGTGTCCTGCCAGCCTGGCAGAGGACAGATGTTGGGAAACATTCCCCAAGGTGCAGCTGTGTCCCTCCTCAGCCCTCAAAGGGCCCTGCTGAGAGCCTGAGGTCCCTTGGGCTGACTCACTTAAAAACAGCCCTTTGCTAGGGGCCAGGGGATGTTTAGGGCCTCTAGGGGCTGGAGATGGGGTCACACCTTGACTTCTCAGGTTGTCATCGGGCAGAACACAGATGACCATTCTCTCACATGGAGGGCCTAGGGCACCTCCAGCCGCAAATGTGACTGTTGGAAACAGAGAAATGATATTTGTATTTCAGGGCCATTGGCCCTGGAAACCAAATATTTTATTTTAGGATCAGACCTCGCTTGCTATGCCAGGGTGACACCTTATAACACCTTATGCCTATTGGAGAAGGGGATGAGGGCTGAATCCTGGGGCCCTGATGCCCAGCCAGAAGAGGCCAGCAGGGCTAGGACACATCTCCCCTGTTAACAAGATGGAACCCCAAGACCCTCTCCCAATCCACCCTGTCCTACTCTGTGGTCCTCTGGGTGTTGGGGGGCCACAGACATACACTGGGGAGCCTTGGCCCCACCTTGGACCCATCCCAGTTCCTCCCAGATCACAAACTGGGGCACAGCCCTACCCATGGTTCTGCTCCCTGGCTTCTTCCCCTTCCTACCTGCTCGCCCTGCTAGGTTGTCCTGGGGAGGCTGCTGTGCCTGCATCCCTATCCCAGGGTCAGCTTATAGGAGACCACAGAATACTCCAAGAGACCTTCCTGTCCTCATGCCCCCCCCCCACTCAGTGCCAGCCATCACCCATCCCTGCATGCACAGCTACTGTTTGTAGACCCTTGAGCCCTGCTCTAATGTGTTTACTCCTTTATCTTCCTTAATCCCCAGGGTAAATTCCCAAGGGACACAGAACACTGCTGATGTTTGAGAAGAGATCACCTTCCTTGGGACCCCTGGAGAACCCGTGCCCTTTAACCCTGAGGACACTTCCCTGTTGGAGGCTAGTCCTCCTGCTCAGGGTGGACACTAGGGTCCAGTGTTATTGAGGGGCTTCCTTGCTCTGTTCTGCCTCCCTCACCTTACCCCAGGAGCCCCACAGCACAGAGCTAGAGAGACAGGCCCACATGGGCTTGGCACTCATGAGCAAACGCTACATGTTGTGGAGTGAATAAAGATTCTGGGAGCTCCCCTGGTGCAACACCACCCAGAGGCTCCCTGTCTCACTTTAACCCCCTGATTTCTACCAGTCTTTGTGCCAAGCTCTGTCTCTAGCTCCCATGCTGTCTGGACAACTTGCCTCAGCCTCAGAGACAGCTTTGCCCACTCCCAATCCACTGGACAGACTTCCCCTGGGGCCAGAGGCACAGCTTATTTATAGGAATCAGGTGGGCAGAGCCCAGCTCTCCAGGCCCCCAGGCCAGCAGACACCCAACCAGCCCTGGCAACCCAGGCTCTGTGGTGTTCACAGGTGGCCCTTATGACCCATGCTCCTTCCCCAGGGACAGCCACAGTGGGGCACAGTCACCAGAGGCCTTTGCTAGCTTCAGCTTGGTATTTGGAAAGGGAGCAGGAGTTGCTGCATCTCTGTAGGGTCTGTTCATCCAGTCGAGAGGTCCTGAAGTTAGGACACACCACTGTGGGCTGAATGGACCCCCCCCCCCAGACATGTGCATGTCCTCACGCCCGGGACTGTGAATGTGACCTGATTGGGAAAAGGGTCTTTGCAGATGTCATTAAGTTAAGAATCTTATGATAGGATCATCCTGGATTATCCGGGTGACTCTAAAGCCAATGACAAGTGTGCTCATAGGAGACAACAGAGGAGACATGTGGAGATGAAGGCAGAGACTAGATAATGTGGGCACAGTTAGTGCAGAGGGTCCCTCCCCAGGGCCTCCATAGGAGCATGGCCCTACCAACACCTTGATCTTGGACTCCAGCCTCCAGGACTGGGAGAGAATGCATTTCCATTGTTTTAGTCCATCCCTTTGTGGTCTTTTGTCACAGAAGCCATAGGAATTCAAGGCATTGGGTCCTTGATCCAATGTGAGGCTGGAGACACCAGGTCCTCAGGGGCCTCCTCTCCTGTTCACAGAGAGATGTCACCCAGGAAGTCAAGAGGCAGGCACAGCAGGTGGGGGTCTGGTGCCCAGGCTATGTGAGAATGAGGCCACATATACCTAATGTGGTGAGCAACCCATGCCCAGGGTTATACTTCAATGACCTTCAACCCTCAGTTTAGCTATCACCCAATAGTGCTGTCCCCTGGCTACAGGCAGGGCTCCACACCTGGGCAGGCCATGAGAGGATAGCAGTGGGGCAGGGCAGGAAGGCTAGGGGAGCCAGGAATAGGCCCAGTTATCCCAGGGCCTGGCCCCCAGTCCCTCAGACTGGGCTAACCCCTCTCCTGCTGTCTGCCCTGGAGCATGGCCCAGCTTCCCTGTGAGGGCTAGGGGCCAGGTAAGGGGTGATCCAGTACCCAATGAGAGGCTGTCCTGCTCTGGGGACCTCAACAGGGTCCCATGCGGGGGGAGCACAAACCCTTAGAGTGTGGCCAGAGCCTTGCTCAGAGGAAGCTCTCAAGGCATGCATGACTGGCCTCAGCCCTCCCCACACCACTCACTCTTCCAGACCTATTCCTGGCCTCTCCCCTGAGGGTACCAGCTGGCTAGGGAGGAATGCCCCATGCTCCAGCATGAACAGAAACTTGGGACTGCTTTGCAAAAGAAACCATGGCTAAACACAGGCAGGCAGAAGATCTGGAGTGGTGGGCAGCTGGTACTGCGGGCCAACACCTACAGACCAGGTACACAGGCCAGCCATCACTGCCCCCAGGCCCCTTCCTAGTGGCCACCAGCACCTGACCTCTGTCTGGCCACCACCCAAGGCCTTCCTCTTCCCTGCACTGGTTAGTCACTGACTACAGCTCCAACTTAGCAACACTATGCAGGTGGGGGACCTGCTGTGGCGTCAGGAAGGTGTTCTCTGAGAACCCAGGTCTCCTGCTTGCTCCAGGTGGGTGGACACAGGATCCGAGGGTCCCTCTGCTGGAGGTCTGGCCTCAACCCCCTCATCTCAGACCTGAAGACCTCAGGCAGCTATGGATACCCCCCACAATCGACCCCACCTGTCTGTTCTCCAAGTTCCTCTATCACCCCAGAATAGCACATGAGCCCTGAGCACCCTGTCTCTCTTCCACAGGCAGGAGCAGACCCCCAGCCCACTGGGCCACCAACACTCACCCTCCCACCCCATAGGATGAACTTCACCAGGGAGCCTCTGGGTAGAATGGCTGCTGCTTAATTCCAGGGCAGCTTCCCTCTGATCAAACAGAGGACTGAGATCAAACAGCTCGTTGTCAGCCAGGCCCTGGGGATCATCAGATGCCGAAAAGACTACAAATTAGCAAGTAGGGAGAGTGGACATGGCACAGGGCCTGATGTGGAAAGGGATTGTGGGGGAAGGTTGTTGGGGGGCAAGAGGGAAATGGGCAGTGTATGGGGGCCTGTGGGGTCATATTGAGTGTATAGGAAGTACATGGCCCATGGGGATATGGGGGTTGTAAGGCACCATGGGGATTTTGGGGGACCATGGAGGCTGTGGGGAATGGATAGAGGGCAGAGGCAGTGTGGAGGGCTGTGATGGGCACATGAGGACCTTGGGGGACCATAGGCCAGTGGATGCACACACACACAGGACCTGCCTGCCGTTCAAGTGGGTCAGGCACAGTTAACACCTTCTAGCACTTTCCTGTGCTCACCTCATGCTGGCCCACTGCTAAAATGTCAGGTGCCTCCCAGCCCTCTGGGAGCAGCTAAACATCACCATGTCTACCACCAGCTCCACCACCCACTGGGACCAGGGGTCTACCCAGGAAGGCCCACATGGGACCAGCCATGGTATCTAGGGAACCCATGAGGCCTGAGGCTGCCAGCGGCCCTCAGGGGCACGGTCGGAACAGGGTGCTGACACCAGTCAGGTAGGGATATGGCTGGCCTCTGAGGCCCAGGCACGTGGCCTTTCCACTCTTTCCTATGAAACACAAGAAAGCACAAACAGTAGGCTTCGTACCTCCAGCCTCACCAGACTGGACAGCATAAATGCAGCACAGCCCCATCCTGGGGGTCATGGCCCAGCCACATGTCCCCACTCAGTCTACCCAGGCCACTTACCCACTATGCAGCCCAACCATAGCCTCAGGCCAGCCCCTGCAGGAAGGCCCCCTCTGGCCACCTCTGTCCACTTGCCTAACCCTGAAGGCATAGTCTGCCCCTCCCTGCCTGAAACCCCACCCCAAGGCCAGGCACTGGCGAGGAAGGTCAGAGCCCAGACTGAGGACAGGTGGTCAACAGGGACCAGGGGACTGTAGGCATGAAGGCAGCAGCAGCAGGCAGTAGGTACAAGTGATGGGTCCTATGCTGAGGCCTATGGCATGGACCAGTCTGGTCAAGCCTGATCATGGCTTTGCAGCCACCATCCCAGCAACCAAGGCAGGGGGTACATCCCTTTCATCCCCTTTAGCAGAGAGCAGGAAGTCCCCTCTTCCCTGGGCCCTCTCTGGCCTCCCTCTGTCTATCCATCTGTCTGCTCCAGCAGGAAACCCCTAGGACAGTGACCAGAGACACCAGGACACACCATATACCCAGGACCCAGCGGCAATTGGCCTCTGTGTCTTTAGCCTGTGACCACCCTCTGTGCAGGGATGGCTGCTGAACCATCTTATACATGAGGACATTGAGGCTCAGCCAGAAGAGCTAGCTATCCATCTTCAGATCTATGTCTGCTCTGAGTGATTCAGAGAAGGCCTGAGCCAGGTTAGACACGTCCACATTGGAAGCAACCCCCTGCCCTGCTTTTCCTCCAATCCAGGACCCCAGACCTGGAGGGCCTCAGCCAGCCCCCTGAGCCCATAAGACACAGTGCAGGGGATCTGACTCAGCCTGGCCTGAGTTCCTTGGGGCCTCTTAGGAGGGCTGCTGCCCACTGGCTTCCTCCCACCTGAGGGGATATTCAGCAGAGCCAGCCTGGGCCCAGCACAGGGGATCTTCCCAGGAAGCTGCCCCCAGGCAACCCCAGCAAATATTGCCTGCCCATGTGCAGTGAGGGCAGGAAGAAGGACACCAGTGCTACAGGGATCCATGGAGAGGTATCCCCAGCACAGCTGTCCAGGCCCTAAGATGGGGCAGAGGTTTTATAGGAGCCCAGGGGATCATGGGCATGTGATGGACAGCTGTCCCCAACATAAGCAATTGAACCCTTCAGGGTGGAGCCTCTACTAGAACCAGCTCCATCCACCCCATCCAGTATGTGGATCCCCTCCAGTACCTGATTCAAGGACATCTTTGGGGACCTGGGTAGGAAGGGGAGCTGCCACCTAGAAGTTCAAGAACAGCTCCTCCCACTCTGCCAGGGGATGGAAGACCCAACATTGCCAAGGTCTGGAAGGAAGAATGATAATGATAGGGAAATGATGTGGCCAGTGGTTCCTCCTCTACCTTGGGGACTGCTCCAGACAGCATCTGTGACAGTCTTTTGGAGGTCCAGGCTTCCTCACAGTGGCACCCACGCTCTCCCACTGTCTCAGCTTCAGAGGCAGGGACTGCACCCTATGAGTACATCTGAGGCCCCTGAGGCAAGAACTACAGACTGAGCCAACCCAGGCTCCTGCTGTGGGCCTGGAGGACAGGGCCTCCCAGGTGGGCCCTGCCCACCCACCTTCAGGTCCGTTACCTACCTCCTGCTCCCTGTCAATTTGCCCTGTTTAAATATTTAATTCAGTTAAATATTAAACCTCTTCCAAGTCCCAATTACAGTCGGATCGATCCTCCTTGGGCCGTGCTCTGACTCCTCTTTGCTGCATCAGGCAGCCTGGTGAGGGGGCTGGAGGAGGGGACTCAAGGGTACAGCTCTGTTCCTGCCTTTACCTGTGCTGTCCCTGTCTTACCCCACTGCCCCATACACAGACAGCTAGGTGGAGACAGATGGGCCCACTTGGCCCCACTGTGTTCCTGAGGAGAGAACATACTCAGTAGCTCACACTGGCTTTTGCCTCGCCTCCATGTTCTATATTCTCAGCTGCAGTCAGAGGTGGCTGGGAGGAGGGTCAGGGAGAGGTCCCTTCGGGTTACAGAAGAGGGCCTCAGAGCTAAAGCTCATTTCTGTTTAAAACTACTTTTCAAATTATAAGATGTACTGCAAATCCAAAAAGCAAAGACGATAACAGTGCTAGCTGTGCGCCCCCTCCAAGGTTTGCACACACATAGCAAGGCTTTAGGTGTTTCTAAATGTAGACAAATGGCATACTTTATGCACCTTTTGCAAAGTGCTGTTTTCACTCCTCTTGTGTGAGTACCACAGGTGCATTTACACACGTGCAGCAGCTTATTATAAATGTACCAACATAGGCCAAGTGTGCACGTGATTTACAAATAGTAGTGAAATCTGTGACGATTTTAGTTGTAAACCCCACATGGCCAATCAATTCCACTGGAACACCTTTGTTGACTTTTGCCCAGCCCTTGCATCTGAAGCCAGCCTGGGTGTGACTATGGCCTGACAAGCAAGGCTGAACCCTGGGGCCACGACTCTTTCCCCAGTAGATACATGATCCACTGTTCAACTATTTCTCACCCTGGAGCAAATTATATTCATTAAACTGAAGCTTCTTTCAGCTTAAGCACTAAATGTGAGTTTGTATGATTTAATTGTTAGTAGCGGCTGTGTTTAACTAGCAGCTCATTCACATGTCTTAAACATTTAACCACGGGTTCTCAGGGGCAAGTACAAGGTGGCTCCAGCACAAGGCTGAGTCACCTGTGCAGACAACTGCTGATCTGGCTCCAGACCACTTGCCCTGGTCCTGTCAGGGAGGTGGAGCCTCTTTCTAGCAATCTGCTCTGCCTCCTCCTCGTCTGCTTGTTAATCACCTGGTATTTTAATAACCTTGGCTTGATAGTGAGTCTTGGAATCTGATTGAGGGATCTTCCCTTATTGCTCTTTCTTGAAATTAGCTTGGCTGTTCTTGACTCTATTCATCCAGATAAATTTTAGAGTCAACTTATCAGTATCCAAGAAACACCTGTTGGGTTTTTGGTGGAATGTGCATTGGACACATCAGTTCATTTTTGGGAGAATTGCCATCCTTACAGCATTGAGTCTTCCCATTTGTGAACATTACAGCTCTCGGTTCATTCAGGTATTTTTTATCTTTGAATAATGCATTTTATTGCTTTCTTTGTAAACGTCATGTGTGTCTTCTTTCTTAGTCTGGCTCCTTCTCCCTGAAGTGGCTCCTTCAGCAGGCGCCAAGGGGTAGAACATTCAGATTTGTCCCAAGTCTCTTGTTTTTTCCCCCAGTGCAAAGTGGTGTCAGGAGCTAAGCATAGACTCCTGGGCTGGCCACAGCCTTTCCTGCTGCCCTCTAGGGATGTTGTTCTGTTGTGTCCCAGCCTCTCATGGCTGATGAGTCTGCCAGCTTTCCGCATGCCATTCCAGGAAACCACTGGTATTTACTCTCTGCTGTGCTTCAAGATCCAGTCTTCACTTGAGGCTCTGCAGCTCCACCTTGCTGAGTCTTATGTGAAATTACTCATATTTATCTTATTTGGGATTTGTTGTGTGTTTCTTGAATCTGAAGATTCATATCACATTGTTCATTGGTCCTGGAAATTCTAAGCCATAATGCTTCAATGATTGTCTCATTTTTTTCTCTCCCTTACTTCTGGAACCTGTGTAGAGCAGGGGTCAGCAAATTTTTCTGCAAAGGGCCAGATAGTAAATATTTTAGGCTTTGTGGGCCATATGGTCTCTGTTACAGCTATTCAACTCTGTCAATGTAGTGTGAAAGAAGCCTCAGACATTTGGAAACAACTAAGCAAGGTTGTTCTAGAGAAGCATTGTTTACAAAAACAGGTGGTAGATCCCACAAGGTCATAGTCTGAAGACACTTGCTTTAAGGGCTTGTTTGGCCTTGTTGTCCACCCTCTAGGACTCTTATGTCTTCTTTCACATATTACATTTTTTCCACCCTGTGGGGCATTGGGATGATTTTTTGCATCTTTATCTTCCAGTTCACTAATTCTCTTATCAACCATGCCCAATTGGCTATTTAACCTATCCACTTACTTTTTAATTTCAAAGATTAGAGCTTGCATGGCTATCAAGTTTCACTTCTCCTCCATGATATCTTAATTTTTTCCTGTAGGATCTTGATTTCTTCTCTTGATTCAACATCCTTCCTTTTTTTTTTTTTGTTTTTTGTTTTTTGTTTTTTCATTTGACTTTGTATGAGCTCAAATTCTGGGACTCACAACCCAGATGACTCTCCCTCATGGTAAATTGTTTCCTTGTGACTTTAGTTTGAGTGGAGGAACCCTGGCTACATGGATTCAAGGGTTGCCCCTTCAAAAAAGCTTCAAGATCACATCAGCCACGGACTCCAGGGTCCACTGTTCTGGGACCAATTTTTATATGAACTCCTCAGTTGGAGGATTTCCAGACCTTGTAGTTAGTATAAATTCAAACTCTGAACCTGTGTGAAGCCCAGAGTGACAAGTTCCAAGGCATACCCCTTTCTTTCTTACCAGACGCCAGGTAGAGACATATGGTTCAGTGTGTGTACTAACTGCTCCCAGTTTGCCCTGTGAGAGGGCACAGCCTTCTGGGTGCCCCAGTTGCAACCCTGCTAAACCTGGACCCACACCCTTGTCTCATGTCCCTCCCAGACACTGAGTTAAGAGTTGGGAATCCCACTCCTCAACCCTGAGGTAGCCATGGATGCAGACATAAGGTTCACCACCTGGCATCTAGGTTTCTTTGTTTATGACTGCTGGAGATTTCTGCTTCTTTATGGAGAACACAGCTAAGTCCTACAACAGTGTTGACCATGGTTTACCCAGTATTTCTATGTGTTGGTGGTGGGGATGTGCAGGTCAACTTTGCTTATTACTGCCCCAGAACACTTATACACACTCGTATGGTCCCCACAAAGTGTGGGACCCTGGTCCAGGGCCCCTCACCCACACACAGACTTGCCCTAAAGACCTGAAAGGACAAGGAATCCACAGCTTCAAACACCAGTTGGCACCTCAGGGCTCCAAGGACTCAGAGCAAGCTTTGTGCTTTGTTCTAGTAGGTGTGAAGCATCAGTAAGGCCACTGTCCAGCCGAAGCCAGGAGAGAGAGAGGAGATAGCAACATAGGGAGATCACCACTACAAGGACATTGGCAGGAAGGAGATCTACACACAGAGTGGATGGTGTCTCCCTGGGGAGGTGACTCCCTGAGGATGATGCTACAAAGGAAATGCCTAGGTGAGGCAGAGGAGTGGGCACTGCACATGGAGACTGGAAGAGCTGGGCTGTGTGGTAAGTTAGATGGCAGACCTCCAAAAGACATGTCCACACCCTGGTCCCTGTCACCTGTCAATGTTACCTTACTAGAAAAAGGGTCTTTACAGATGTAACTAAGCTAAGGATTTTGAGGTGAGATCATCCTGGATTATCTGGGTGGGCCCCAAATGTGATGACAGGGATTTATAAGAGAAAAGAAAGGAAGAAAACACAGACATGCAGAGGGAAGGCAGAGACTGAAGTGATGCAGCTATGGCCCAAGGACACCGAGGAATGCATCTTCCCCACAGTCATCAGTGAGACCTCAAGACAACACATCTCTGTTGTTTCAGGCTGCCCTGTCTGTGGTTCTTATTGCAGCAGTCAGGGATAGGGTGCTCTGAGAGGCTGCCTAGATGCAGGCTGGTACCTGCTGTCTCTCGGGTGCCCTATGTTCCACAGGCTGGAGACTGTGCAATCTTTGAGCAACCCTGCAGTTGTGAGCGACTGCTGTCCCCCCTGCCACCCCCCATGTTTACCAGGTGGAAAGCCAAGGCTAACAAAGGGCAGCACCCAGCTGACTTGAGTCTTGAACTTGGATCTCTTGCCTCCTAAGAGAGGCCATACTCCCTGCCCTGCAGCAGGAGTAGGGGAAGAGCTTGTCCACCCAACTCCAGGTGGTAGGTGCATATTCCCATGGCTGGGCCAGCCTGCCAAGAGGAACACACGGGCTCTTCCAGCCAGGCTGGCTGTGGGAGGTCCTCTTGGGGGTGGGGCCTCCCCTTAACCCCTCTGGACAGCCCTGGGCTAGGCCTTCCCCACTGCAGAGGCAGGGCTTCCAGCAGAGGGTCCCCGCCCACACCTGGGGTTTCAGACATGCGCATGTGTTCTAGTGTTATCTTGATGAACACAATGTTTTAATTGGATGAATCTCAATTTAACAATTTTTTCTTTTCGTTTATGTGTTTTCTTTAAGAAATCTTTGTCAACATCAAAAAGACAAAGCTATTTTCCTACAATTTCTTACAGCACCTCCTAGTTTCTTTTCTCTGTAATTATTGTTTTTCACTGATTGCATTTGTTAGGTAAAGTCCCTCTTACAATCGTGTCTTGCCCCCAAAAGGTGTGGCACACACCAAGACCCCACTTCCTTCCCTCCTTCGCTCTCTCTGCTGATCCCTTCCCCAACTCCTCCCTCCTTCTTCCTCTCTCAGCTCACAGCACCTCCTAGTTTCTTTTGTCTTTTAATGGGAGGCTAATGTTTCTGCTCTGTGTGGTGTGAGGTGGGGGTCACAGTCCTTCCCCATGTTCATCTGGTTTCCTGACACTATTTGCTGAAAGGACCCTCTTTCTTGTCCATGAATAAAAGCAACTTTATTTTCTCTCTAGCCATGTTCACAATAGGCTCTTCATTTCTGGATTTTAAAAGTTTGACCAAGATGAGCTTGTGAGTGTTTTTCTTGATATTAATCCTAGTTTGGATTCATTGAGCTTATTATATCCATTAAGTGTATGCTTTTCAGGAAAAATTTTGACATTACTTTTTAAAGTGTCTTTTCTGCTCTGTTCTTGCTCCTGGGCTTCTGAGACCCCACCATATGTGTATTAGACCACTTGAAATCTATGAATATCTCTGAAATGCTGTCTCCATCCCCCTGCTCTTCTGCTCGAAGGCTTTCAACTATCCCTTGCAGCCTCCCAGCTCAGACTCAAGGCCACAGCTCACCTCCAGAGCTCAAGGTCGGCTCAGGGATGTTCATCCTGGATGCTCAGGTGCTGCGTTCTTATGCAGGATGTTCCCATCATCCCTCCCCCAAGCTAACCACACTGTCCTCCAGCCAGTGCTCCTCCCCAACCCCTATCCTGCATATATCCCTGCATTCAGGTTAGGTCTCCCCACCTGGACTCTCACAGCCTGGCCCCTCTCCCTGGTCTGAAGGGAGGGTCTTTTTGTGCCTCCCCTGAGCTGGGCATGTGGGACTGGATGCCCACCCCCCACCTCCAGGGGTTCATGTGGCACCTCTTCTGGAGGGACATGTCCTACCTCCCAGCATTCCCAAGTGTGTGTAGCCCAACCTCAGCCCCTCTGGGAGGGATGAAGTTGGCACAGATACCCAGCATGGGGGAATGACCATGACCCACAGGGCTGGCAGGCGGGAGCTGGGCCAGCAGGTGAGTCTCAGCTGCCCTGGCCTCCTCTGCAGCCTGCTGCAGTAAGAGGTGCCACTCATCTGGCCCAGTAAGAGGTGCCACTTGAGTGACCAACAGACTCCCCTACCCCCCTGCTGACATGAGGCCTGGAGATGCCCAGGGACCCACTGACCACCCACCATGCCTGCTGGGACAGAAGGCTAAGGTGTTTATTTGTAGATCTGCTCCAGGTCCCTGAGGAGGCTGGCAGAGAACAGCCACTTTCTGCCATCCTTATCTCAGTAATAAAGTCACAAAGAGGCCATAAATCCAGGAAAATTAAAGCTGCAGCATCTCCCAGCACAAATCTCTGCAGAGCCTGCAATTGCTCTCTGGCAAGGCCTCTCGGGATAGCCCCAGGAGTCAGGCCAGAGCACTTGGGGAAGCCGTGCTGTCATGGCCTCATGGCCCCCTCCCTGATCCTCTAGGACTTGCTTGGGCACCTCCATGTCCAGGGACCCCATCCAGCAGACACTACCTGATCCCAAGGGCCCAGCCTGTGGTAGGTGTTGAAGACCACAGAGGGTCATTAAGTTGACCTCTAGCATAGTCCTAAAGCTCAATCCTGACTAGGACCCACCAGTGCCTTTAGGACTGGGGCAACGGGCTACTCTTGGCTCAAGGAAGGTCCTACCCTGCCTGCCTGGAGGCCTGCTTGACCTGGGCACTATGCTTGTGACCAGCTCCTGCAGCTGCAGGCTCTCTGGCCTATCCCTGGTGCACCCCAAGTCCTTATCCTCTGAAAGCACCCTTATCTGCCCTTGCCTGGCCCCACCAGACCTGAGACAAGGTCTTCCCAAGAACTGTCCCAAACTGAAACAGGTCCTCCTTGAGGCTGGACTACCTTGATCTGTAGGCAGGAGCCAGTGACCCCATTTCTAGCCCAGCCCTGCATCACTATGCCCACTCTGTCTGATGCCCCCAGCCATGCTTGGTAGCCTTTCCCCTGTCTTCACCTAAACTCTCTGCTTTCCACTATCAATGAGGGAAAAAGGGTTTGAGGGCCATTAAGTCACAACTAAAGTGTCAATGGTTGCTATAGCTTCTCACAACGCTCCTCCCATAAGATATGGCCTTTGAAAAGAAGAGCCAGGTGGCGCCTGTGGCTCAGTGAGCAGGGCACCAGCCCAGGGTGGTGGGTTCAAACCCAGCCCCAGCCAAACTGCAACAACAACAACAACAAAAATAATAGCCAGGCTTGTGGTGGGTGCCTGTAGTCCCAGCTACTCAGGAGGCTGAGGCAAGAGCCCAAGAGCTGGAGGTTGCTGTGAACTGTGACACCATAGGACTCTACCGAGGGTGACAAAGTGAGACTCTGTCTCTAAAAAAAAAAAAAAGAAGAAGAAGAGCCACAGGAGAGATGTGCTAAGACACCCTCATGCCTCCAGGTCAGCATGAACTCTGCACTTGGGTAAAGAGAAAACAGCTGGGTGGTGCCTGTGGCTCAAGGAGTAGGGCATCAGCCCCATATGCCGGAGGTGGTGGGTTCAAATCTAGCCCTGGCCAAAAACTGCAACAACAACAACAACAACAAAAGAGGAAACAGCTGTGGGTCCTGCAGACTGCTGGCTCTGTGGTGCTGAGGAGTTTGATTAACTTAGCAAGGACCATCCCGTGTACCCTGCAGGCAACTCAGACCGACAGAGAGAGAGGTGGAGGCCAATAGATGAGAGGTTCATTCCCCCCTCCTCCCAGGTAGTGGAGTCCCTGAGTGAGGACCAAGAATGTGTCTAAGCACGTGGTTCGAGACAGACGCTCACCAGCCCTACCTCAAGAACACTTTTTAAAGTGAGAAAAAGGTGCTTTTGTATTCCTGTCACCTCCAACAGTTAAAAGCTGATTTACTAGTAAAAAATGGGAAGAGAAAATCCTCAGTTTTATAGTGGCTATCTGGAGCCCAAAGGGTGTGGGGGATTACCATGGAGCATGGGGCCACAGCAGGGAGTTGGGGGAGAGTGAATACTGACACCCAATAGGAGCACTCCTGCCTCTCCCCCCAGCACCACTCGCCATGGGGCTCTCAGCATAGAACCTGCCATAGGCCAGGCTGTGCTGAGAGGGGAGCAGGGTCCAATGGGGCTCCTGATCCCAGAGGTGGACTCAGAGGTGCCCTGCATGGAGGCGAAGAACAGGGCAGAGCAGGAACTAACCAACAGGCAGAGGGATAGCCTCAGGGAGGTTTTGGCCGGGCACGGTGGGAAGACCAAGTGCCAATTCCAGGGGTTATCAGGAGAATGAGAACTGCCAACTGCAGCCTCACCAGGCCATGCCCCCTCAACATCCGTGGGGTAACTTCGTGGGTTCCCGACAGGACCGATCCCACTGCTCACATCTGCTATAGCTGCCTTGCCACCTCTCCAAGTCACCATGGGGTGACTTCGTGGGGTCCCAACAGGACTGATCCCACTGCCACATCTGCTATAGCTGCCTTGCCACCTCTCCAAGTCACCATGGGGTGACTTCGTGGGGTCCCAACAAGACTGATCCCACTGCTCACATCTACTATAGCTGCCTTGCCACCTCTCCAAGTCTGCTCCTAGGGGAGCCAACCTCCAGCGGGACCCACTTCTTCATGTGTTCATTCCCAGGCCCTTGAAGCCACTGAAGCTCCCTCATCTACTCAAATGTTCCTTCTTCTCTGATGTCCCCTTAACAAATGGCACCACCATCCCCTTACCTGCTCCAGCCAAAGGCCAGGGCTGTCCTGGACTCTCCCACTCTGTTCAGTACCTCACTGCAGATCCTGGGTATGCAGAGAAGGAGGACAAGCCTATTTGGACCACAGTAATCACCCTCCTCACACTTGACAGCCCCTATTTCATCTTTTGCCCTCACTGAGGCCAGCTTCTTCCAGTTCTCCCCCACCCCCAGCCTCTGAACTACCACCTCAAAGTCTGACACACAAATTCACTCTAAAGTGTTGATGACTGACCATAACTGCTGGCTCATCTGGAGGTAGAGATGGCTCCCACTTTCACTGGGAAGAAGACATTCCAGCCTGCCACGTACCCCATTGAGTCAGACACTCAGAACAGCCAGTCAGCCTGTGATAGGTTCTGGGTGGGGGGGTCCTTCCCAATCATCCTCAGAGCAGGGTTGCTGGAAGTTTCTGAGAGGCAGCTGGGTGAGGGCAGCTCATGTAGGGCATGGGAAGGGGGATCCCCTAGGACATCCAAGATAGTATAGGATGTCCTATCTCTCCTTGGGGCTAACCTTTTTGACTCCTGAAGCAAGAGGTGCCCAGGAGCATTCTGGAGGCTGGTAGCTTTCTGGGGCCTTCTCTGTGGGCTGTCTCCATTTCTAGGCAATATCTACACGAAGCACCTTAGCTTTTGGGGTGGTTCCTACAACGAGCTTCCCATGGGGGTGATAGACCCCCAAGCTCTCAACAAGCCAGAGCTGCCCTGCTTCTACGGTGGTGACACCCTGGCTTTTGAGGACATAGCAAGATTGGTGTGAGGTCTGTTCACATGACCACAGCCTCAGAGAATGTGGGGTATATCTAGGAGCTAGGAATCACAGGGTTTGGGTCTAAGACCACTGCCATTTTGTCATACCTGAACATGCTATGCAAGGGTCTGAGATCTTCGCAGAGAACTGGACTGTGATAGTCAGCCCAACAGTGACAGGGGAGAGAGACTGCAAAGCTGGAGGCCGGGGTCTCAGGGCTTGAAAGGCTCCCAGGGGGAGGGCTTCATGGACCCTAAATCCCATGAGATCAGGGAACAGTCTCCAGACTTGGGGCTAGTCACAGTTCTCAGAATGAAAATACAGGCTCTTTGTTCAAATGTACTCAGAGCCTCATGGCCAGCACGGTGGTTACTCTGTATGAGCCCAGCACTCTGGGAAGCTGAGGAGGAAGGATCTCTTCAGCTCAGGAATTCAAGACCATTATAAGCAAGAGTGAGACCCTGTTTCTACTAAAATGTAGAAAAACTAGCCAGAAGTTACATGCATGCCTGTAGTCCCAGCTACTTGGGAGGCTGAGGCAGGAGAATCATTTGAGCCTAGAAGTTTCAGGTTGCTGTGAGCTGTGACAATACCTGTACACTCTAGTCTAGGAGACAGGGCAAGACCTTGTCTCGAAAAAACAGAAATATTCAGAATCGCCATACAACAGAGTGCTAACCAGTAGGGTCCTCTGAGCACAGGCCCTGTCACCTGCCTGTGCAGGTGGCTGGGGGAGCTGGGGGCTGGTGCTCATAGGAAGCTGCCCCCTCCCTTCTACCTTGTTGGCTCCTTGTCCCAGGGACATCCGGGTGCTGGTAGCCACCCTCCTGTGGGGCAGCACCTGTCCCAGCCTGGAGGGCTCGGCAGTCGCCACTCTCATCCCAGTGACTGGTGGGAGGAAAGTGCTCCCACAGAGGGGCCCTGCTCTCCCTCACTGAGAACACAAACAGGTGTGTGGCTGGTGCAGAGCCATGGCTGGCATGGGTGGGGCGGAGAGTTCCGGGGGTCAGGAATAAGCTTTGCTATCCAACTGGAGCAATGGCTCCATGGGGAGCACCACGTCACCATGCAGCAAAGTGTGCCCTTCACTCGTGTGCAGCTCTTGTGGTCAATTATTATTCAATGACACTGGTTTTAAAACGTGCTTTGGAGAGGACAAACACCATGCAGTCCACCTACGCAGCAGATGTGACTCAGCCACGTGAAGGAAGGAAGCACCGACATGTGCTTCATTGTGGACAGACCTGGAGGACACAATGCTCAGTGAAACAAGCCAGACACCAAAGGCCTCACATTGTGTGATTGCATTTCTGTGAAATGTCCAGAACAGGCAAAGCCATCGACACAGGAAGCAGATTAGAAGTGGCCAGGGCTTGGCAGGGGCGGGGTATGACTATGGTGGCAGGGGGTTTCCTTTCAGGATGATGAAAATGCCTGAAACTAGACACAGGTGATAGTTGTGCAACATGAGTGTGGTAAATGCCACTGGATGGTACATTTTAGAATAACTTTCATATTACATATATTTCACTGCAATTTTTTTTGATAAAGGCATTGAGGTGCAGATTTTCTATGGGCCAGTGCCAAGCATCAGGGATCCTGGGGTGAGCCAAGAGCCCAGGTCTCCAGGAGGAGGTTGGAGGAATAGGAAGGAGATAGGACTTGTGGTGGAAGCATGTCTAGGTAGGAGCATGGAGACATGTGCTACCTTCCTCCACCTTTCTTCTGCCTCCCTGAAGACAGATTGGTCCCTGCTAGGCCACTGGAGGAGGATGGAAAGCAGCAAAAGGTGAGAAAACCTGGGCTCCAAGCTTCAGTGCTCTGCAGGGAGGTCCTGCCTCTAAGGTCCTGAGAGTTGCCCTCAGGACAGACTCTGATTCTGTCCTGCCAGTGCTGAGCTGCAAAGTGCAGAGCTTGGCAGGGAACAGACCCTGTAGGCTGGATGGGAGAAGGGGCTGGCTCTGAGCTTCTGCAGAGCCCAGAGGGTCCAGGAGAGCTGCCCCTGTCACACGTGGGCTAAAGATAGGCCTGGTCTGGGAGCAGACAACCCAAATTAGTCCTTTTGTTTTAAGAGAGAGGCTCCTCATTAGCTAGGGTCAACCTTTAAAGCCCCTCAGAATGGGTCTAGTGGCCCACTATACTGGTAAGGCCTGATCCACAGTTGCTCCCTCACTGACTTTGTGTGGGGAGGTTGATGTGGGGGTGGAGCTGAGCACTGTGTGAAGCACCTGGGATAGCAGCTCTCACCTGACAACCAGCCTAGATCTCATCTGTGAAACAGGGAGAGGCGTGGCCAGTTCACAGGGCCTGGGCACCAGAGCTAGGTGGAGCCCCCTAAACTCTGCCCAGGATAAGGGTGCCCTCTCCCCACGGCTCCCTTCTGCACGTCAAGCCCTCTTTCCAGGCTTTTCCTACTTCAGGGCCTTTATACATGCTATTCTCCCAGGAAAGCTCCCCTGTCTTCCAGCACAGCCTCTGCTCCCAGCTTGGCTACCTTCTGGACAAGTCTGCCCTGGCCTGCATCTCCTCACACCCTGCAGGTGTCTCCTAGAGCATCTCATTCCTTACCAGTGTGGTGTGTGCCTACTATCTGCCTGCCCATCAGACTGCAAGCCCACAGGGACAGAGCCCAGGGTCTGGTATAGCCAGGTTCTTTCTCTAGCATTGGGCAGAAGAATGAATAAATGGACAAATGAATGAACAATGAATGAATGGATAGACAGAAGGATGGATGAATAGACAGATGGATAGATGGGTAGATGAACAGATAGATGGACAGCCTCTTAGCTTGCCACATGCCATGGCTCTCCTGTTCTTGGTTGGATCCATCTCCACAGTTCATGAGCATGAGTCAGTCTTCTGCCCCTTGGGGTTCCCTGGCATGGAGGGAAGGAGAGCACCTAAGTGGGGACAGACTGCTGGAGTCCCCACGGGGCTGGGAGACCATACTCTGTAGTCACAGGGAGGGATGTGCTTCATCAGGAAGGAGGCCCTTGAGGCCCAGAAAATGGGTAGGCCCAGGTTGAAACCTACAGGGTGGGGCTGGGTAGGGGTATGGAGACCCCCAGCATTCTTCAGGGTGTGAGGCTTATTGAGTGTCGCTGTGGGGCAGGAGCTGTCTGTATTGCCAAGAGAATGGAGAGACCTCACGTGGCCACTTCTCCATCTTCACCATCTCAGGACTGACTTGGGCTGGGCCTTGTTTTGTGGCTGCCATAACAACTCACCACAAACCGGGTGTTTAGAACAGCAGAAACGTGTTCTCCTACAGGTCTGGGGGCCAGAAGTCTGGAACCCAGGTGTTAGCAGGGCTGGCCTCTGGGTTCTGAAGACTGTCCCTTGCTCCTCCCCAGCTCTGCTGGGTGTTGCCAACCTTGGGTCCTCCTTGGCTTGTGGATGCGTCACCTGCCATAGGATTTAGGGCCCACTCAGAAGATTCAGGATGATCTCATCCTGAGATCTCTCACTTAATCATATCTGCAAGGACCCAATTTCCTAACAAGGCCATAGTCACAGGCTCCAGGATTAGGATGTGGACATACTCTTTTTAGGGCTGCCATTAAACCTATTATAGGCTGTGACCCTGTGCTGAGAGCCTTTCTGCACCATAGGCAAGTTCCTCGAGCTGGCCAAGCTGGGTTTCACACAGATGGCCTGGCCACTTCCTGACCCCAAGGCCAGGCAAAACCGCCCTCACAGGCCCTCCCCAGGTTGAGCTGCATGGCAGGTTACCCAGACCTGTGCAGCCTGTGGTGCACAGGAGACCTCACACTGCCCCCCGCCCCACTCGCCCCGCACAGCAGCTAGGGGACCCCAGGAACATGCCCCTCTGTGGATCAAAACAGGCTGGGCCCCTCCTGGAGTCAGTGGAGTAGCCCCCCAGCTCCCTAAGGTAAGACTCAAGGGCGACCAGGGTATTTCGTCCTTAGGTCCATCCTAGCCAACCCCAGCCCTCTCACATGCAGGACTGCGGGAAGGGGAGCATGTTCTGCAGCTTTGAGGGGAGAGGGCCGGCACTGAGCGCTAGCTGATGCAGCAAGGCCTCCTGGGTCAGGAGAGCTATCCCTAGAGAGCAGCAGCAGGTTCCATGAGCACCAGAAAGGCTCTGTGCAAGGAGGGCCCTGAGGGGGAGAGGCCAGGGTAGCTGACACATGGTAGGGACCCAGACTCACCAGCAGGACTCACTCGGGGGATGGTCCTAGGTCCAGGGCCCTGCACTCGTGTCCAGAATCTGGGGTGAGCCTGACCCCATCCTCTGCTCCTCTGCTGCTCCTCAGTACTCCTGAGCTCACCCTGCTGGGAAGGGTGCCTTCCTGGGGTCTCTAGTGTGAGACACTTTTGGAGTTCCTGCCTCACTGAGCCCTGTGGATAGCCCACCTTTCCTGCCCTGCCCAGAGCTAGTTATGCCCAGGACAGCCTAGATAGACCAGTGTGCTCCAACTCATTGCTGGGCAGAGTGATAAGGGGCTGGCTTTGCACTATAGGGGCTCCCATTTCCTTGGGGTAAGACAACATGGATTTGGGGCTTGCAGGCCATTCCAGGTCCCAGGTGAAATGAATGGCCACTGGGGCTCCTAGGCTCAGATACCCCTTGCCCTGAAATGCCAGGACCCACAAATGTGGCCCTCAGACTCCAGGTGAGCCTGAATGGAGGAGCATGTGGCCCATGTAGCCTGAGAGACCTACACTGTTTGAATATCAACTGGACTTTGCTCATATCCTGCCCTCCGCCCATCACACACCCCATCCTTCCCTTCCCCAGGCCCAAGAGGCAGCCCCACTTTTCAGGAGGGGTGAGAAAGAAGACACATGCCAAGGGCCCTGCTGGTACCACACAATCTCCCTGCCCAGCCTGCTGTGAGGTCTGAGGACCCTGGAGATCCCTGACAGTCAGACTGCTCCAGGTCAGGGGCCAACACACCTGCCTCCACTTTTGGCAGTAACAGGACAGGCATTTCTTTTCTTGGTTCTTAGCTTGCCAACGCCCTCATTCTCATGTCCAAGGTGCTATCCTGTGGCCAGCTCTGGCTTAGGTGTCCAGCTCTGTGTGTGTCCTGGACGTCACAGGGCAGAGGGAGCAGAGAGATTGCGTCTAGGGCACCATGAGAATCCTCGGAGGGAGACTGCCCTTGCCACCTGTCAGAGGTCAGTGCTCCAAGACTAGTATTTCCAGAGAAGGGAGGTACCCTGAGTGGGGGTGCTAGCTGTAATGGGGTGGGCCATAGCCTCCTGGCAGGCACCCCAAGTGTGGAAGGCAAGTGTGTGCTGCCCTGGAGTCCTGGGCAATCCTGCTCAGGGTGGGTGGGCTTCCCTGCCTTCCCAGCGATGGGTGCACCCCACCCCCCCACCTGCAAACTGCTAGCTGCCAGAGACATAGCCTAGAGGGCGCACCGGGGAAGCCAGTATCAAGTGGAATCAGCAGAGCATTAAACAAAGCACAAAGGATTTGCAATAAATTATATTAATACAGATGCTGTTGGAGCCGTCCAGCCGCGGCCTCCCTGCTAACATGCAGTCCTCCAGGGGGCCAGATGGGCAGTATAGGCTTCTGTGACCAAAACCTGCCAATGCACAGCTGGAGGTTCTGGGGTGTGACCTTTGTCACAGCCAGACGGGGGCATCCCTTGGGAAAGAGATGTTCAAGTATCTGACAGTTGATGACTTAACCCAGCTAACCGTAAAGATAAAAACCATTCCCGGGGTGAACGCATAAAAGGAGACAAGAATCAAAGTGCTGCCCAGCTGGGCCTAGCATCTCTGTAGCCTACATCCGTCTCATGTCCTATCCAGTTCTAGCTAAAGGTACAGGGTGGGGGGGTCACCCCCAGGCACAGGACAGGAGCCTTTGCCCCGAGGGTCCTGCCTAGCCCTATCCCACAAGGGCCCTATCCCCAGGTGCCCCACGTGGGTGTCACCCTCTCTGCCTTCTTTGACCTCCAAGGGGCTAGGGCAGAGTTGGACTCTCCCAGGCAAGGCAGGGGCCTGCTGAGGATCCAGGATCTGAGAACCCATTGCTTCTACCTCTTAGGGACATCTCTCTGAGAAAGAACCCATGGAGGCCTGTGAGGGACCCCTGGATCTGCCTTGGCTCAGCCCCTCCTCTAGGCAGGGGGGCCACCTGGGGACTGTGTAGAAATCAGGTGCGGGTTGACTCCCCTCCCCAGCCCCTTCAAAGTCTTGGAGGTACTCACACTATGCCCCATCCCAGGTCAGCCCACATCCCCCTTGGCTTCCTACCCTCCAGGCATCCAAGAGGCTGTCCTGATTAATTTAGGGCCCAAAGGCTAAATCCTGGTGTGTCCACCCCCACCCAGCCCAGTGTGAGGACCCAGCCCCACCCCCAGGTTGCTGAGGAGTGGGTCTCTGAGGATCCCAGGGAGAGCTGAGGCCCCACTGCCTAGCCCACCTATCTACTCCACACTTCCATCCCTGGCTTCTGCCCACCAGGCCACCCTCTGGCTGGGCCCCTACCTGTCAGCAGTCACCCCTCCCCCATCTCTCCTCTCCCCATGCCCTGGCAACCACCAATCTTTGTTCTGTCTCTACGGATTTACCTATTCTGGAAATTTCATATAAATGGAATCATACAATATTTGTCCATTTGTGTCTGGCTTATTTCACTTAGCATAATGTCTCCAAGGTCCCTTCACAAGTGCCAGAATTTCATTTCTTCTTATGGCTGAATAATATTCCACTGCATGGAGAGAGCACGTTGTGTTTATCTACTTGTCTCTTGGATATTTGGGTTTTCTCTGCCTTTTGGCTGTTTGTGAATAATACCGCGTGGTACATTCAAGCACGAGTTTCTGTGTGGACATGTTCTCCTTTCTCATGGGCACACCCAGAAGCAGGTTCTCGGGCTGTGTGGTGACTGCACATCTACTTGTTGGAGCAGCTGCCATTCATCACCACTTTCATTTGATGCAGAATTTATTTTGCAGAAAAGGAAATTTAAAGCTGCAAGAGGCCAAGACACTTGTCCAAGGGCACACAGCTAGGCACATGTGTGCAGGGCCTGAAAAAGACACTAATTGTCCCTCCCCTTGCCACACCCTGGGACCTCACACACAGCCCTACTGACCCAGTAGCTCTCCCTGGCCCTGGCCTATACTGGTGACAGTGAAGGACAGCTATGCACTGAGTGACTCGGGGCATCTGGATGCCACTGAAACACAGTGCTTTCCCCAGTTGTCTCACAGATTTTAATCAGTTAATATTTAAACTTTTAAAATTATTACTGAGTTAAAACTCTAGCCAATGAAATGCCATGAGTTCTGGGCTGAGAGCCCTGGGAAAGGGCATGGGCCCCCACCTGGCAGCTACCAGGCCCTCTATGGTACAGGGTCACCCACCCCTCCTAGCACAGGTGAGGGCTTGTGTGTTCCCAGAATTCCTTCAGATTCTGGTTCAATCCTTCAGCCATCCTGTCAGCACACACTTATTTAGCTCTACAGTATACCAGGCACAGGCAAAGAAGACCCACTTGTGCATTCCCAGAGGGTCTTTTGGTGTCTTCATTGCAGAATGAAGGTCTAGAATATTCTGGGCTTCAGGGTAGCCTATTTTCAGAGTCTGGGGGCTCAATGGAGCCATCTTGAGGCCACTTTACAGATCTGACTCTTCTCCCCCATCCTCCAATGTGTCCTGGGAAAGTGTCTTAGGGCTAGTGAGCCCAGCAGCTTGCACAGTGCTGGCCAGGCTGCCTCCCACCCCATGCACCCTATTTCTAAGTGCATTAAAGTGCTCCTAGGATGAACACCTGCTATGATTTGAATGTCTGTGTTCCCCTCAAATTCACCTTCTGCTTTGAGGAGATGATATTGGGGCCCCTGTGTTAGGGATCAGTGTCCTTACAGAAGAAGAAGGGACCCAGGAAGTGCTCTGTCCACCACAGGAGGACGCAGTGAAGAAGAGCCAGTGCGGATTCACAGGGACCTCACGCGCCTACTGGTCCCTTGATCTGGGACTTCCAGACTCCAGGTAAGTTTTCATTGCTCACAGGCTGCCCAGTCTGTGGTGTTCTGTTATAGCAATCTACACACACTAAGACATGCCAGAACCAGGCACTGAGATGGCTATAGACCCACCATACCTCACCTCCTGCTGCCTGTTCAGGTCACCAAGCAAAATACAGGACACCCAGTTAAATTTTAATTTCAGATACAAACAAATTTTTTAGTGTAAATATGTCCCAAATATTGCATGGGATATATTCATACTGAGATTATTCACTGTTGGTCTGTAATTTGAAGTTAACCAGGCAGTCCATATTCTCATCTGCTAAGTCAGCAGCCCCACCCCTAGGCTTCTGAATCCAACGGACTATGTCCTTTCTGAGCCTGAGACTTGAGGGGGCCTGAAACCAGGCACTGTCCTCTTCCTGTCTGTGGCTCAGTATTACCCAGTGGGGTAGGAAGCAGAGGAGCTGGGCCAAGCTGGGGGTGGGGGCAGCTGACACATACACAAAAATTCTTGTTTGGGAGGTGCTCAGGTACAGAGTGGGCCGATCTGCAGGCCCACTAAGAGAAGCCACATGTTACTCTGAGCTTGTCTGCAACACATGTGGAGACAAGGTGCCCCTGCCCCAGTTTGTTCTTGGTTCTAGGGGCTGGGGATAGGGCCACCACGGATACCACTGCCCCATAGCTGGTCAAGCTGCTCGTGTGGGTTACCACAGTGTCAAAGGCGGCCTCTGAGCTGGGGCAAAGGCAGAGGATACTCAGCCAGGGCAGGTGTGGGGCTAGGACTGAGGTGCCTGTCACTACAAGCATCTTGGCCAGGAGGAACCCAGGCCTATGTTGATGAGTCCTCTCTTCCTGCCCTGAAGGCTGATCCATGCAGAGACTAGCCCTGGCACCACAGGTGGACTGACAGGTCACAGGTAGCTGCAGGATGCCAGAGCTGGCTGGGAGAAGGGATCCCCATTGGACATCAGGCAGGGACAAGTGGCAGCTGAGTCTTGCACTCTGTCTACCCAGTCCTTGGTCCAGCTTGAAGCAGACCATGCACCAGACCAGTGAACCATCCACAGCAAGAAAGTAGGGCACCTGGGCGGGGGCCAGCTCAGGTGTACTCCAGACATGCTAATCCCCTTGATGCTACACTGAACCTTACTGTCCTTCCCTAAAGAAGCACAATGGAGGCTGAGATCCCTGTGGCCAACCCCAGACTAGTGTGGGGGCCTCAGAGTCACTCAGTGTCACTGGAGAGGAGGCCTCAAGCTTCATGCCTGCCCCACTGCCAGCACCTGGCTGTGGCCACTCACCCACTGGGAGACTCCCTTCCCCTCTCTGAGCCCCCAGGGTCACTGTGTCACAGCTTGCTCACCTGCCAGACATTTCAGAGGGGATGAACACTAGAGAGAGACCACATAAACAGGAGGGAGATGCAGCTGCCTAAGGTGAACAGGGTGCCCTAGACACAGAGCACTAACTAGGGCTGGCGGGGGGGCAGAAGATGCTGCTCAGGCCCTGAGCCGGACAGGTGCCCAAGGCCAAGGACAGAGGTGGCTGCACTACCCTCTGCCCCACAGCCCAGTTGCAATACTGGAAGGGCTGCCTGACACCCAGGTTCACAGCCCCCAGTGCCAAGGACCAAGTGCTTCCCTAGGGACACACTAGTCCCCTGGATGCCATGCCAGACCCTACCATTCTGAGTGCCGTCTTTCCCCTGAGCAGGGTGAGGGAGGCTGAGACCCCTGGGAGGTCCTCAAGGAGCCCACCCCACCTTTGAGGTGGCTGAATGAATGGGTCACTTGTCTCTCACCCCAGCTCTTTGTCAAGGAAAAGCTTTGCCCTTAGAAACAAAGGAAATAGCAAAAACCAGAACCAAATTTTCCAGAGGCCTGGAGAATTTTAAAAAAATCTGAACACTCTGTACAGTTTAATTAAACAATTTTAATGCCAATTTCCAAATTGTCCTATGCTTCATCTCTCTTTTTAACATTCCTTTTCAGTGATGTGAGTGTATCACAGTTTGTTTTTAATGCAATTTTCTCCTCTCATATCAATTTACGATCTGCTATTTCATTTCCTTTCTCGATGGAGAGCCTTCTGTATCGCACTGAGGTGGTCTCCCTCTCCACTGAGCAAGCTTGGGCCTCAGCTGCATCATCTTCAGGCCGACAGATGTCCCAGTGTGGGGAGTGTCCATGTTCAAGGCGTGTAGGCATCAATCCCCTGGGACACCAAGAGCACAAAAGCCAATGGCTTTAGCCCAGGGGACAGGGAGCCCTACAAGGACAGTGCCAGCATCTTCTCAGAGGGGCCCATGGGGTGGGAAACAGTGGGAAGATGTCTCCTTTGAAGGCCTTCAGGTGGAAAATGTCCCTCCCAGTATCCACATGGCCCCACCAGTCTGTAAATGGGCCACTGGGGGCCTGCCAGTTACAGGCTTGGTCAGATTATAGATGCTGTCTTTAAAAATCACGTGTTAAAGTACATGTCCTTTCCTTTCTGCAGACATCCAGAGAACAGAGTGACAAAGGAGGACGACAGCTGTAAATTTAGAATAAAACTTAGCCTCCTGCCTACACCAGAGCCCTGCCTCTTTCCAGCCCTTCTCCTGTGTGCCACAGGGCCTTTGCACAGTCTCCTCTTACAGCTATTTTCCTGACCTCAGGGAGGTTCCTGCCCCTGTCTATCTGGGTCCTCCATAGCACTAAAAACCAAAAGAAAAATCTTAACCCCCTAAACCAACTAAATGGTCCTTCTCTTGAGAAACCTTAAAAATTGAATTGTGGACCATGATGGGACAAGAGATCAGACCATTATACTGTACAACTGACGACTGTCAATGTTAAAATAGCAATTGTGATATTGACAAGACATACCTCACATGCTGTCCCTGAACTCCTCCGTGGCTGCCTCTGCACACAATGCTGCTCCATGGGAGGGCTGCCTGACACACCATCCAGTTTCAATTAATTCATTCAGCAAGTCACCAATACCAACCACTAAAACCTTCAGCTTCACCTTGGCTTTGAGAGAGGTGGGTTTTGAGTCAGGAATCTGGATTCTAAGTAACCTCCTGTCCAGGACCTTGCATCAGCTTCCATCTGTCCCACCTGCTGGAACTCCCTTTTGGGGCAATGTCCAAAGCCCTGGGCTCTTTCAAGACCCAGCCTTAGTGGCTGGAGCCTTAATTGCTCCTTGAGGACCTTAATTACCAGTTGTGGCCCTCCATCGCTAAGTAGGACCATTAAAATAGAGTAAATGTTTTCCTTTTGTATATGTGAACGTGAAAAGGTCACGTATACAAAAGGAGATGTTATTAAGAGGCTGGGTGGCCTGGGACAGCACCCTGACTCCACACCTTCTGATCATAAAGCCTTTCCCCACCTGGCAGCTGAGTGTCCTTCCCAGGCCCCAGTTAAGCAGGGTTCACCCACCAGCTGCTCCTTGTACACAGCTCACCCTTAGCCCTCCCAGAGCCCTTCTTGGTCTGAGGTCCCTGGGTGCATCCTGGCCCTCCGCCCACTCTGGCAGCTGGTGAGGGCCAAGGCCCTGAGGCAGGGTTCTGGAGGGAAGAGGGGTCTCTCCCATCAGGGATATGGGGGACACATACTCCCAGCTTGTTCCCTGATGCTGGCAAAGCAGTGTTCCCTGTAAGACACACACACACAGCACTTCAGAGGTTCAGCGGGGAGTGGGATGGAGTCAGGAACCAGTACCCCCTCCTTGGGACATGGGTCCCGCTAGTCCTAGAGTCTGAAGGGACCACCCCTTCTTGACTGAGTGATATGCTCTCAGGGACGGAGAAGGCCCTTCTATGGGGCTGGTGGGGGCCTTCCTGGCCTGGCCAGAGGTACAATTGCCCCATGGTGGGGGTCGAATCGTCTTCTATCAAGGGACCCCGCTATCAAGGGACTCTGGCCCCTGTCCCCAGGGTCCCGCATGGGAGGGGGCTGCGCACGGAAACAAGTTTGCGGAAACTGCCCGTACGTGCGTACGTGTGTGTGTATGTGTGTGTGTGTGTGAGACAGGGAGTGATGCGAATGCAGGAGCGCCGAGAATCCCCCCCACGGACACTCGGCAGCACATCACGCCTCCACCCCGCCCCCGCACACCATCACATACGCACCGGCACACCCAGGACACACACGCGGAGGAGGAGGGGCACGCGGCTTCTCGATCACGGCCGCCGAGCGCCAACCACCCACCCCGGCCGACCCCTGCCCCCGTCGCAGTGGGGGAAGGGGTGGTGGGGGGAGGCGGGGCGCTGCATTCGCGGCGCTGCCGCCCCCGCAATTGGGGGGCGGGGAAGAACGTTGGCGCGACTCCCCCACCCACCCCGGCCGAGCCTCCCCGCGAGCGCCCCCTGGTGCTCCGCGCGCCCGGGATGGTAGGGTGGGGGAGCACCGAGGGGGGCGGGCGGTGTCCGACTCCACCCTTCCAAGCCCTGGGGTCGAGCCGGGCGCCGGCCCGCTACCGGGGAGGGGTCGCTCGCGCGCGCGCGCGCGTCTGGGGGGTTGGGGTGGACCCCGCGCGCCCCCTGCCAGTCCCCGCGGGAGCGCTCCCGGCCGCACTCGGTGCCGCCCCCGCCGGCCCCGCCCCCGGCAGCTCTGGCCCCGCCCCGCCCTCTCCTTCTGCCGCTCACTCCGAAGTTTCCTTCGCTGCGCGCGGACGGGCTCTGAGCTCGCTCCCCGCTTCGCCGGCCCCGGCCCGCGCCCCCGGCCCGCGCCCCCGGCCGCGCCCGTCAGCCCAGCGGTCCCTCCTCCGCGCCGGGCCTGCCGCCGTCGCCGCCGCCGCCGGGCGAGCCGGAGCCGGGAGCCGGGCAGGCAGGGGGCGCGGGCTGGGGGCGGCGGCGCTCTCAGGCGGGGCCGGGCCGGGCGCCGGGTTGGGTCTGTGGTGACCGTGCCGCCCGGGTGATGCCTGCGGGGACGCCGCCAGCCGCCGGAACGAGGTGAGACGCGACGGGGACGCGCGCCCTACTGCGCGCCCGGGACCCTCTTCAACTTGAGTGGAGCCGGCGGGGGAGCCCCTCGGGCACCCGCGCCCCTTCGCTTCGGGGGTGGGGGGGTGGGGCCGCCCAACCCTCGCTGGAGGGAGGGGGCGGGGGGCGCATTTGTCTCTAATAAGAACAGACAAAGACATCCTAGCTGCCTCCGCTGTTCCCGCATCTCCGCTCCGCCCGAGGCAGGGCGGGGGGTGTCATTGCCCGGCTCTGGTCACCCGCCTGTCCTCCGCAGGTGCTGTCCGCCGCCACCATGACCGAGGGTGCGCTGGCAGCCGACGAGGTCCGAGTACCCCTGGGCGCGCCTCCCCCTGGCCTTACGGCGGCAGAGGCGTCCCTGGCGAGACCTGGGGTGCCGGGGCGCGAGGGAGAGCGGGGGTCCGAGCCCAGCGCGTCGCCTCCTGAGAGTCCGGTGGCTGAGCGCGGCGTGGAACTGGGCACCGACGAAGAGCAGCCTGTCCCGTACCCGGCTCTGGCGGCCACGGTTTTCTTCTGCCTAGGGCAGACCACGCGGCCGCGCAGTTGGTGCCTCCGACTGGTCTGTAATCCATATCCTTGCCGGACCAGTGGGGTGCAGGGTTTCGGGGTTCGGGACTCCTTTTGCGTGCGCCCCCGCGTGCGCCTTTCGGTAGCTCTGGCGTAGGCTGGGCGTGCGGGGACGTAGGGCAGGGGCGCAGGGACAGCGCTCTTCTGAGAGACTCTGGGCAGGCTTTGGGAGGGCAGTGGGTTCCTCATCTCCAATGGGGTGTCTCCACTCCAGAGCCAGCTTGGGACTGGAGAGGGTAGAAGGGACGTGGCAAAGCCATTTCGGGTTTGGTGGAGAAAGTAAATGGCAACGAGGGTAGATCTCAACTCCTTGTGTCCCCTTGGGTGGAGGCAGGGGAAGGGAATCCTCTCCTCTGGGGGAAGGGGGCGCTTCCTAAAGGTTTGGCCTGAGGCAGGCAGGACCTTGGCTGGGGAGGGAAAGGTGGAAAGAAGCTAGAGTAAGGGGCTCAAAGTTTTCAGATTACGCCTCTTAGCTCTGGAGACCAGCAGAGCTTGCAAGTGGTGCCAGGTTCGCCGGTCCTTTTCCACTGAGAGAGGTGGTGACGTTGGTTGTGAACTCGCCTTTTCAGGCTGAACTCTGTGTTGGGGCTGATCTAAGTCATGCGCAGCTGGGGGGAGAAATGGAGGGCAGGGAGGAGCTGGCACTGCACACTGGAGTGCCTTCTCAGCCCTTCCCTGGCTAGGGAGGAAGGGGCAGCCCTCTCCGCTCCTGGTGAGACTGGCTGAGACTTTCAGAGAAGGTTCCTGAAGAGGGTTGGTCAGGGCTAGGGGCATATCTGGGATGCATTGGTCTGACCCCACCCCACCCCCCGCCAGCAGGTGGCCTTTGACTATTACCCCTGTGCATGCCTCCCACTGGGTCTCCCCATCCCTCAGCTGGTGGCCTTAGTGGGCAGATTGTGGGTGCTGCTCATAAATACCTCCACCTGGGTCTGGGGATTGGGTAGGTGGCTTGTGGAGAGGGGTTAGTACTGTCAGTAAACTTTGCCTGTCAGAGGTGAGGAGACAGAGGCTACATGAGTAGTGTGTGTATATACTTTCTCTACCTTGTGTGTTTAACTGTATAAATATTAAATACAAAAGAGGAATCTGTACCAAAAAAAGTAATAAAGCCCGTGTTTCTCTTTTCTCAAATCCAAACATTGAGTGAGTCAGACTCATCTCTGCTTGTTAGAGGAGGATGCTGTGGTCTGAGAGATGGTGGGCTGTGGACAAGGGCCTGCCTCTTGAGCATGGCACCAGGCTCCAGGGATGCCCAAACTGGTGTCTGCTGGTGGGTGGTCACCACGAGTGTCAGAAGTTGGGCATGTGGTGTGGGGCTGACCTTGTGAGGTAGCTGTAGGTCATCTCTCCAGAGCCCAGGCTAGAGGTGACTTGGCTACTTTGCTTTGGGGAGAAGGTAGCTGGGTGTGATGGGCAGTGAAAGAGTCAGGAAGGGACTGGAGGGGGGCTGACCTTGTGCTGAGCCCCATGTGTCCCTCATTTTCAGGCATGTGCACACCAGGCAGGGGGAGGTCTGGATTTTCTCTCTCCTGACAGCCCTGTGTCTGGTTGCTCTGTCCCCTTGAGGCTGAGACATACTTGAGCGTGACCCTGGTGTTCCTGGTTGGTTGTGTCTCTGAGGACTTCTAGCAAGGTTGTTTGCATTACTTTGTGCAAGGAAGGTAGGAGCTGGTTGACCTTGCACTGATGGAATGAGCCCTCCAGGATGAGGATGTAGGACCACCAATGCCCGTGGTCTCTTTCCTGACCTAAGGAGGCAGATGTCCTTGTGGCCCCAGAGGGACCTGGGGGTTGTCAGCTCTCATAGAGAGGCCCTGAAAGAGCTCTCTGCCAGGGAAGACAGAGCTGCCCCATCCCTGTGGGTGGGACCATCCCCTGGTATTCCCAGGGCTCCCCTGGCAGGGAGAGGAGGGGTTCTTTGCTTCTTATTCTAGGGCAACTTCCCTGGTTGGGAGTGATGGGTCTTCCTGCAAAGGCAGGCTGGGCACCCCACCCTCCTTGGTGTTGGCATCTTGGGACAGTTTGTCCCATCTCTGAAAAGTAGTGCTTTGGAGTATCTATTCACTACTTCGCAGGACCCTGGGGAGACATTGTAAGAGGAGCTCAGACTCCAGGAACTTTTTTTTTTTTTTTGAGATGGAGCCTCAAGCTATCTCCCCCCACCACCACCCCCCACCCCACCCCCACCCCCGGTAGAGTGCCATGGCATCACAGCTCATAGCAACCTTCAACTCCTGGGCTCAAGTGAGTCTCCTGCCTCCACCTCCCAAGCAGCTGGGACCACAGGCGCCCACCACAACGCCCGGCCATTTTTGGGTTGCAGCCATCATTGTTGTTTGGCAGGCCCGGGCTGGGGATTCGAACCCACCACCTTAGGTGTACGTGGCTGGCACCTTAGCCAATTGAGCCACAGGCGCCGAGCCACTCCAGGAACTTTTTACTCTTGGCCTCAAGGAAACCCCACATCTACTGCATAGGGTATCAGGGCCCTGGCTGCATGGAGATGGTGCTAACTTTCAGCAAGCATCAGGCCCAGTTTGAGGATATGTGTTTGGGCCTTAGAACGTAAAATAAGGTGTCAAGTCTGGCCAGGTGGGAGGTCAGCTTACACTGGGAAGCTGGGCTGGCTGGGTTCTTTAGAACCCTTCAGACTGCTGGGGTGGGGGGCATCTTTGCAGGAGGCAGCTGGAGGCATGGGTTGTCAGTATGGCCCAGGCTTTACTACAGACTGTGCAGTGTCCTGAGCAAGAGGGTGCTTCCTGGGCCTTGATCTTCCCCCAGCAGGTGGATGTGGTATTGGCAGGGTCCTTCATCCCTTCCAAAGAGGGCAACTCGAGAGAGAGGGATAATTGGATTTTCTCATGGATCCCTTGCTCAGTAAAGTTACTGCACACTCCACTCCCCAGAGTAGGGCAAACTCCCAGCTGCTGTCCACCATGCCCAGCCTGAGGCAGGATCTAATCAGAAGTTGAAACACAGGAAAGGACCTTCCCTAAGCCCTTGACCTTTCTGGTGTCCCCCCAAGTAGGTGGCCCTGGCATAGATGAACGTGTATTTTCTGGTTTTGCCTTAAGGTTAACTCTGATCCGAGGCAAGGGAGCTTCCAAGGACGGCCTTTATCCTTATTGATTTACTTTGCTTTTTAAAAATATAATTGTGTTAGAACTTTTGGGGCAAGTGCTGTTTCTCCTACTCAGTTTATTTATAGAGGAAGGTGGGTGGGATGTGTGTGTTTTGCCCGCTTGGCTTGGTTATGTTCTGCCCGGGCTCCCCTTGGGGTTCCTGACTCCACATGGGCCTGCAACACGGCTGCTGGCATCCCAGCACCCAGGCAGGGCAGGACAGGGGACCCTGCTTTGATTCCTGAGAGAGCAAAGGAGGTGGGCTGCAGGTTTGCAGGAACTAGAAGGTAACCATGGGGCACTTTGGGATTTAGGGGTAGCAGGACACTCTAGGAAAAGTCTAGGCATTGAACACCTCACATCACAGGGCTCTGAGAGGACAAAGGATGTGCCAAGGTCATCTGGCTGCTGAAGGGCAGAGCTAGATTGAACCCAGCCTGGCTTCCAAGTCCAGAAGTTTGGCACAGCCTTATCCAGACAGGTTGGGTGTTTGGCCTGGCCTGAGTGGGTCTCTAGCAGTATCTCTTAAGACTTGACAGTCTGGGGCCATCATGCTGCCTGGAGGCTGGCACCAGCTTCTCAACTTGCAGCAGGCATGGTCAGCCCCAGTAAGGGCGCAGGGAACTGTTCTGGGAGGCCAGTCCCTGCCCTGTTTCCCATAGGCAGGCCTGGTTGGGGTGGAAGCAGGCCTTTACCCCCCAGACCTCGTACCCTGTGGTCTCTTGAGCACTTTATCCTGAGTTGCTTGTCTCAGCAGATTTGGGACATCTGAGCTAGTCTCTGGAGCTGCCTTGGTTGATGAAGGTCAAGAAACCTGAGCTGGGGTCACTCAGGAGGGTGGGACTTGGCAGAAGTCCCCTCATAGACATGGGTGGGATTATGGGGTGTGAATACAGAGGAGGCTTGGCCTTCCTCGGCCATTCTGGGGTACTGTGCCATGGAGGCATGCGCACACCTCATCTGATGGGACAGAGGAGAGTCACAGAGATAAGCATTAGTCTATGAAGTCACTGCCTGGCATCATGGTAGTTTGAGGCACTTGCCAAGTGAGGCAGTAGGACATACACTGGCTCAGTGTGTGGGGTATGGGCAGACTTGTTCCCTGCTTCTAGGGCTCACCTTGGGGCTAGGAGGCAGCCCCCCACCACAAGAAACACATCAAGGAAGGAAGAGACACAGACAGCTGGCGATAGGAGTGTGGGGGCCCTCAGTGGGGGGGGCATTGCCACTGAGAACTGGAGGGACTGGCTAGGCAGGGGAAATGGGGGCATTGGGACAGGGACTGGGGGCATCTCCCAGGCAGAGGTCCCTTGATAGGTGAGTGACTCACTCACTTGGGGATACACACCCATGTGATGTCATCTCTCCATCTTGTCCCCATCTCATAATGGAGGGTGATGCCAGCAAAGCTGAGTGAGCCTGCAGAGGAGCTGCCCAGTAGACTTAGGGATATGACATGAGACTGGGTTGCCACAAAGGAGGAGGAGGAGACAACTCGGCCAGGCCTGGCCATCCCGCTTTCCAAGACCCCCTTCTGTAGTTAGGGCTGACTAGGTTTATTACCTTGGTGCATTTGGGAAGAAGGGTTTGCAATGGAGTGGAGGCACAGTGGGTTAGTACACCCAGACCTCCTGGTGCCCTGTCCATACCTGGGCTGGGCCTCAACCTGGACTGTGCAACATGGTCCTGGGTTTCATTGCCCTTTGGTAGCTTGGATAGCACCTGTTTTTCAATTGCCCTTGGCCAGGGGTGAGGAACCTGCAGCCTTATTTAGGGTTCATGTGGCCTTATAGGTCCTAAAGTGCAGCCCTTTGACTGAATCCAGATTTTATAGACAGACCCTTTTATTTTTATTAATATATTTTTGTTTGTTTTTTAATTTTATTTTTAAAATGAACATATTTAAAATATCAAAGAATGAAACAAGTTTCAGTAATATGCTCCTCCCAGATTGACCAGCACAATTAGAATGTTAGCAAGTTGTAAGGACTAAATTGATGGCTGCTACACTCATGATTACCCTGCTGGACTGGAACCACTATCACACAAGGCTGGTTGGTGAGTTTATGGGGGTCAAATATGCCAGTCTGCTACCAGCTTTTGACAGTGGTGCACTTTGTTTCAGCTTGAAGTAGAATTTGTGAATACCTGCAGAGCTCAACAGTATTTTTTTAAATCTGTTTGCTTAAGAGCCCATCATGTCAAAGAAGACCAAGGAAATGCTGAAGGAAAAAGTTTTTTAATGATGATTGGGAATTGCAATATTATATTTCTGCTAAAGATAAGATGCTATGCTTGCTTTGTGATACTGTGATGTCAGTGTTAAAGAAATCCAGTGCTCATCAGCTTTATAACACTCACAAGGACCACAAATATTTTAAATTAGAGGGAGAGGAACAAAAGGTGGTATTGCAGAAATCAAAAGATGAAAAGCAAATGCAGACAGTTCTTTCAAGCAGCAATAAGACCTGGAAATAACACCACTGAAGCAATTTATAAAGTAGCTTGTTTGTTAAGGAAAAAAGGGAAGCCATTCAATGATGTAGAAACTGTGAAAGAATGCATTGTCAAAGTTGTAGGATACTTCGACCTGATCGTATTTCAAAGTGTAAGCAAGTGCCTCTTTCAGGGAGAAGCATAACTGATTGGCAGCATAAATTAGCCTAGAACTTAACAACTTCATGTGGTAATAGGAGAACTTCCATGACTGACCCCCTCCCTACATTGACCACCTCCTGAGTTAATCACCTAATTTTCGTAGACCAGACATGTGCCACATGTATCTGTCAGCAGACCTCGGTCTTTTTTTTTTTGAGACCGAGCCTCAAGCTGTTGCCCTGGGTAGAGTGCTGTGACATCACAGCTCACAGCAACCTCCAGCTCCTGGGCTCAAGCAAGTCTCCTGCCTCCACCTCCCAAGTAGCTGGGATTACAGGCGCCCACCACAACGACTGGCTATTTTTTGGTTGCAGCCATCATTGTTGTTTGGTGGGCCCAGGCTAGATTCAAACCTGCCAGCTCAGGTGTACGTGGCAGGCGTCTTAGCTGTTTGAGCCACAGATGCCGAGCTAAGACCTCATATTTATGTTGACCAATTTGTTAGTCCCTCGTGTGGTCAATTTGCAGAGGTTCTATTGTATGTTTCATTCAGTCACTTTGGATGGATCAACTGATGCTACTGACTTGGTGCAGGTTTTATACTTTGGGTCATAACAGAAGATTTTCTTTGCTATAAAGAATAACTTGCTTTGGGCAAGCTTGTGAACAGAACACAGGGAATGGCTATCTTAAACAACTTTCAAGAGAAATGTTGTGAAGTTGGCTTGTGTTTGGTAAATTTAGTATATGTACAAATGGTGCACCTTCCATGACAGGAAAACATGAAGTGTCTTTTGCAGATAAAAAAGTATTAATAGATTTGGGTGCTCTTATTTCTTTGCTTTGTATTTTGCATCAGCAAAATTTCTGTGCTAGAGCTACTATTTTAAGTGACAGTTTGCAAGAAGTTTTAAGTATTAACTATATCCAAGCAAATGCAACGTGGCATGGTCAATTTTGAACATGCAAAAGTTGGGACGATCAGATATCCAATGTGGATTTGCCATATCATTCTATGCATTAGCTGTCATAAGGACTGTTAGCCAAAACTTTATCTCTGTGAGAACAGATAGTTAAATTTTATGAAGAAAAGAATCAGCAATGTGAATTACTGAAAGAAGGTTTCTATAGGAGTGCGGCATTTCTGTGTGATACCATGTCAAATCAAAATGAATATTTCTTTGTAAGGTAAAACTAAGTATGTGATAGGTGGCAAAAAATCCAAGCATTTCAAAAATGGCTATCTTTTCAAAACACTTCTTCAAAAGGAAATTTGGGGTGAACATTTTCCCCAGGATGATTTATGCAAATCATTTGAAGAATACACAACCATTACAGACCTATTAATTGAAGGATACAATGAAAAGTTCACTGACTTTGAGAATCATGACATCATATTTGAATTAGCATTTCAGCCTCACCTAGTTGATATCACCAAAGCACCTAAAGAACTACAGATGGAATTGAGCTCTCCGTAGATGACATTTTAAAGTCATTGTTTGATGCTAAGAAAGATCCGATCAAAACATGGAAAAATGCAGAATATCCACACTTTCAGCAGCATACCCCCCAAATGCTTTGCTTTTCAGCTGCTTACTGCTGTGAATCTACAGTCTACCTAATCCAAATCAAGACACCCTCCAGGTCACAAAGGACTGATACCCATCTGGAGAATCAACTAAAACTCTGGACCTCCATGCTGTAACTAAATATTTAAATGCTTTCCAACAAAAGCATACACAACAAAGTTATTGAAAGGTTAGTTAACTTTAAAATTTAACAAATAGTTTTCATTTTTTGAAATTAAGTACATAGTAGAGTTTTACAAAATGCACATTTTAAGGGTATGTAATTGTAGTTTCTTGGATGGTCTTCGACATGGGAAGGTTCCATAGCCTTGGCCTTGCCTGAGCAGGGGCCCTTTCACCCCTGAGGGTAGACGGATTCTCTGAGCATGACCTTTAGTTGCATGGGGGCCATTGCAGCCCCTGTCCTGGGGCCTTGCATGTGCCTCCCAGCTAGACTTTGGGGAGGCCCCTATGCAGGAAGGGAGGCTTGGGGGATTCTGGGTGGTGGGCCTTGGCTGCTTCATTCAGCAGGTGTTCCTGACTAGACCCTGGGTTCAGCCCTGGCAGGACTCCTGTGGAATGCCCAGGTAGGCACACACATTCTGTGGTAGAGTGAGGCTGGCCTGACCCTAGTGCTAAGTGCAGATGGGGACCTTTTGGAGAGTGGGATGAGCTGGACAGGGAGCAGTTGGGGGCTAAGCAGTGGACAAAGGTACCTTGGCAAGCTGTAAGGAGATATTTGAGCCTCATGAGACCTGGTGGGGGTGAGCCACAACAAGAGTATCTAGGCAGAGGGAATGTCCTGTACAGAGGTCCTAAAGCAGACAGAGCATATCCATGTAGCTGATGTGAAGGTGAAAGGCAGGGAGGGCTGGGAAGGGAGCCCAGCAGAGGCCTCTGGCAGGGGTACGCACAGCCACATGGCAGCCAGACCTGGAGCCTGCCCTCTGGAGCTTGTAGAGCTAAGAGGAGGTGAGATGAATTGAGAGGGTGACAGGCCAGATGGGGTACTCAGGGAAGCAGCTCAGTGAGAAATGGAGGAAAGATGGCAGAAAAGCAGGTGGAAGGCACCAAGAGGCAAAGCTGGGATGGGGACGCCACCAGTGTCCCTGTGACTTTGAAGTTTGGAAGGTAGGGCTGGCACCAGCCCTTCAGAAAAAACCTTTAGGCCCAAGAAGTATCACCTTTTTTTTTTTTTGAGACGGAGCCTCAAGCTATCCCCCTGGGTAGAGTGCTATGGCATCACAGCTCATAGCAACCTCCAACTCCTGGGCTCAAGCGAGTCTCCTGCCTCTGCCTCCCAAGTAGCTGGGACCACAGGCGCCC
>CAUYQV010151512.1:0-21840 GCA_963574575.1 Galagoides demidoff | reverse complement strand
CCGTAAATAAGGCTGAATTAGGAAAGTTAAAGGGAGGAAAAAACTCGTTAAGTACCAAGGAATAAATTAAAACCATACACAATAAAATTTTTTTTTCAGGTCTTCTGGCAAATTTTTTTTTTTTTTTTTTTTTTTTTTTTTGCAGTTTATGGCCAGGGCTGGGTTTGAACCCTCCACTTCTGGCATATGGGACCGGCACCCTACTCCTTTGAGCCATAGGCACCTCCCCTAAACAAATAGTATGTATTTACAAAAAAAAAAATCTTTAAAATTATAGGACTATAAGATCCAAAAAGAAATTATTAAAGCCAATGAGATTTTGAAAACTAATAATGGTGAGTAAATTAATTCTGTAAAGAAATCAACAACTGCTATTAGCCACATTTGGTTATTATTTTCTCTGAAGCGTGTTCAATGGTGAAAAACTCTAAATTTTATGCAATTCATGACACGGCTTAAATATCAAGTAAGACAATTTTCTGAACATCTTTGAAATCTAAGACATCTTAGTGTGGTTCTGTAATTGCACTCTCTACTGGAGATCTGGAAAATCTATTTTCTAGATAAATGTTGCCTCAAGTTATGTGATTGCATTGTTGAAGTGTTAAATGCCATTAAAGCTAAGCATACCTTTACACTTATAGACAGATGAAATACCTCCTTACTTATGAACATGGAAACATAATATGAATAATCCATTATCAGAATTAGTGGCAGATCTAACTTTTCCCAATAGGTGGGTAAAGCCTTTTACTACTAATTAGTGGTAGGAATTATAAGGTCAATGATCTTAGAGGTTTGACAGTCTTATTAGCTTAAGAAGCAAATGATCGTTATCAAAAATAAGAGAACGTTTCACATGGGTGGGAATAAGTGTTAGGCTATAGAAAGTGGACAGAAAATGACTTAAAATTAAGCATAAAAACAGAGGTCATTTAGCACTTTGTGGCTAATATTCCATATTCATTTATTTATTCAACAAATATACATTGTTTTTGGTTTGCTCCAAGTATCCTTCTAGGCACCAGGTATATGACAGTAATAAAAACCATAATATTTGCACCATAGATCTTGTAGTCTGAGAGGAAGAAACTGATTTTTTTAAAAAAGAAAATGTTAGTAAAATATATAATATGGAGAGGATGTAACAAAGACTATGGAAAATAAACAGAGATGGGGAGCAAAGACTCAGTGAAAAATTCTGCTTTTTAAAAAGAGACGCCAATAACATTAATGTGATGAGGATGAAGATCTGAAGAGGTAAAGGAACAAGGCATGGACCACGTGAATAAAGGGAGGGAGAGTGAGCCTGGCCGTGAGAAGAACACGTGCAAAGGTTCTCTGCAGAAGTATCTCTGGAATGTTCAAGAATATGAAGAAAGACAAGCACAGTGCAAGTGAGATTGCAAGATGAGTCCTAAGAGCCAAGGCCAGCCGGACGCTAACAATAGCACAGATCGTGGAAATTCTTCAAGTCCATCATCTACCCAGAGTAAGGTGGGAAGCCACAGGAGGACGTTTACAAAAAAAAAAAAAAAATGGTATAACCCAAATGTTAACGCAGTCATTCTCATTGCTGTGTTGGGAATAGTCGGCGGAAGAAGAAGGCTTAGGTGGGAAAACAGGAAGACCAGTTAGGAGGCTCTAGTAATTGATGACGGAAGAATGAGAGACTGACCCAAAGTTGTGTTACAATAACATTAGGGAGAACTGATTTTATTCTTTAGGCATGTGGAAAATAGAGCAAAAGATAATTTTTTTAATGGAAAAAGTTGTCATTTAATGATATTAGAAAGAACATGTTTTAGAAATAATAGAAGAGTTTTACTGTAATATTCTAAGTCGAAGGTGCTTGCTTGTCAATCAGATAGAAATATTGATTGGGCAGGTGTTTAACCTTGATCTGGAGTCCGTAAGAGTCCGTGAGAGCTCAAACATCATTGGCTTCTTAAGTTAATAAGACTGTCAAACCTCTAAGATCATGTAAAGCATTAGAATAATGAAATCACCAAAGAAGTCAGTACATATGGAAGAAAAGAAAGAGCTGCTGTAACATCACAGCTTACAAGTTACTGTGAAATAACCTTTTCATTCTAAATGATGGTCTTTATAATAAACATTACTTGATTAGCCACCGAAGTGCTAAACATCACGTCGCTAGCTGAGCCAGTAAGGTAGCCATTCATCTCCTAGCTATTAGTTAATAATTTAGTCATGTCCTGCTATCACAATAATTCAACTATCATTTAATAATTCAGTAAAATTTCGAAATGGATTTTTGAGTTCACCCTTAGGGTAAATTATCCATACAACATGCATAGTATAATCAGGAAGGGGCAAACACACTTTTGAATCTCTGAAGAAAGCCACCAAGTACGTATGGGCCAAACAGCATCACATCATTAGACTCAGGAACCATTACGGGGGAGAATATGTAAATTCACGCTCTCTACAATACGCTTTTCTGAGGCTAACTCACAGGTGTAATGGACAGAAAAAACAATATTTGGTAATTTTCAAGGAATAAGAGAGATATGTATTAGATTTTTGCAGGTTTTAAAAAAGTTATTATAGTCACATGGTGAAAAAGTCAGATTCCCAGAGAGAAATAGATGGCATATTCAAAGTGTGCAATTTGAGGAAGAATTTAAGATAGGGGCAAAAGTGACAGCCACGATTCAGAGCAGTAATTTGGCAAATGTCATAGAACTAGTAAGCTGTATAATTGTCATTACAACTTAACTCTTTCTGACTATAAAGTTCATAGATTTAATGTGATATCGCACTTTTCACATGTCCCTTCTCACTGTTTTGAATGAACAATTCAAGGAAAAGAAACCCATGTCTCAAAATATCTCAGCAGACTCGTTCGTGTGTACAGTGCTTTGGAGGTTAATATTTTGAACACAATACAGGTTGCCCTGTTATTAACAGGAAAAAAAATGAAGACCAGCGTTTTTATATATTTAATACAATTATAATTACTCATAAGAAAACTGTCTAAAATATTTCAATTTTTGTCTTATTTATAAGAAAAAGAAATTTTCTTACCAAATAATCTGTAGGCATTTGATGAGAGGGACTGGTAATTAATGCAACCACTGAGGTATTTGGAGAGTATAAGGGGGTATTCTAAAGAAAGTTGCCAGGGGCGGTGCCTGGAGGTGGTGGGTTCAAACCCAGCCCTGGCCAAAAATTGCAAAAAAAAAAATAAAATAAAATAATAATACATACTACACTATTTCAAGTAGTTATAAATTAGGGAGATATTTTAAGGAGCAAATGCCCTCTGGGTACAGACCTTAAGCACACAGTAGACATCATTGAGTTGGGTCATTGAACATGTATTTTCTCCATAGTTCAAATCCCCAAATCAAGCAGAAATAGCTTTCTACTTATCTGGATAAGAAAGAGAGTAAATGAGAACTGTAAAAGTGTTTATATATCACCTAAGTTAATCTTTTTCCTTCATGTGGGAGGAAAATGAGGCTCAGATAGAGATTGAATTTCTTTCTTTTTTTTTTTTTTTAGACCTCAAGCTGTTGCCCTGGGTAGAGTGTTGTGACATCACAGCTCGCAGCAACCTCCAGCTCCCAGGCTCAAGTGATTCTCTTGCCTTTACCTTCCAAGTAGCTGGGACTACAGGTGCCTGTCACAGTTTTTGGTTGCAGCCGTCATTGTTGTTTGGTGGGCCCAGACTGGATTCAAACCCACCAGCTCAGGTGTATGTGGCTGGCACCTTAGCTGCTTGAGCCACAGGCACTGAGCCAAGATTTAATTTTTTGAAGCAAGATTACATCATGTTAATATTACTAAGCCCAGATAATTTACACATAAAATACCTCTGAAAATACTGTGTACTTGACTATACAAAATCATCAGTTGGCAATCTGATGAAACTCTAGAATGGACTTTTCAAGGTACAATGAAGACATCGTCTTGGGGATGACATCCTCAATCCTTCAATATGCAGTATATACATATACTGTGTGTATAATATATATATATAAAACCGATACCTCTCACATGGTTTTGTGTCCCTCAGAGCTATACTACATATGTCCAGAAACCAAGTCTTCTAGGTAGGAACGGCCACTCTCACGTTGTTCCCATATTACATATCACAGAATATTAAAGATTTTCGTTCTTGGAGATGGGAAACACTTCATTAAGAATATGAGATAAACTAATCTGTGGCTGCTGTTTGGGGTCCTCTTGCCATACGGCCAGTAGGGGAAGAAGGGAGGCATATGACTTGGCAGGAACAATTAATCTTTACTATGAATCTTTAAAGGATAAGATCGTTGCTACTTATTGGTGCAAGGAGGAGTTTGTTTGAACTCAGTGAATGTATTGGAATGCCTCTTGGTATTTTTGCCTTGGTGATAGCTTTGAAAGGGAGATTGTAGTAGCCAAAGCCAGATAGGTCAGGATAATAGGAGTGAAATTCTCCCTGGGAACGGTCTAGTTAAGCCCACATATCAAACAACCAAATTACTGCCTGTACCAACTACAGTAACAGAGATCTTCACCTTTTCCCATTACACTCCTATTTTCAGCTTTTTGTTTATGTAGGGATTATGACTAACCATCATCTCAAAGAATCAGTAATAGATGTTAGCGAATAACTTACTGAGGACCAATGTTTAGGTCCTACCTGGGTAAAGGGTGCTCTGTAACAGACACTATCAGTAGCCAGTGTTTTGTGTCTGTGTTCAGAGCTCATATTTGTACTGAAAACACCTTCATTAAATTATCTGAGGGTTTCCTGTGGTGACCTGAATTTATTCTGCATATGCTTGTAGAGAGAAAGACAGCCGTAAATAAATCAATAAATACTCCAGTTTTAGTATAGCTTATGTGGAACATCGTTGGAAATGTGATGGAATATTGTAATTTAAATAGTTTTCTTACAGAAAGCCTGGCTGAAAAGTTAATATTTAAGGAAAGATCTGAAAATGGCCAGGGGATCTGACAGTCTGCAGAAAGAATCTCTTAGGCAGAGAACAGAGTAAAAATCATGAGATCAGAAAGTTTCTGGCATGTTTTTGGAATGAGAAGGTGGCCGTGGACTCTGGACATAAGAGATGGTAGAGTAAAAAAGATGAAATTGAATGGAAGCGAGATAGGGAAGGGTGGGGGTGGCATTACTGGGTATCTTAAGCCATGGTAGGATCCTTGCTCTTTATTCTGAAAGAGAATGGACACCATTGGAGGATTTTGAATAACTTAATCTCAGAGTTTTAAATATGTTGATCCTAAGAGGTTGATTTCTGGCTCCTTTACCTCTGAAAATAGGTTACAGATCCTGAAAAGAAGAGGAGTATATCTGGGCGAGATTCTTCACATCTTGTTTTGTTCTTCTTTTGTTTATGCCTTCTCCATGGAGGAGATTGTGAAATTAGGCACAGAAAGGTTCTGTGATTAGTCATCTTGGCTTTTAAGTCTCCTGGCTGTAGTCAGTATTTGCAAAGCTGGTTTCTACTTCCAATTCTTCCCTACTTTCCCATTGTAATAACTTTAGGGTTACTATGTTCTCTGCTGCTACTGATGACAAGGTAGAGACAGGGGTAAATTTTCTACCAAATATTTAAATGCTTTACCATTTAGTCAGATTGTTCTCTATATAAATGTGGGGAGAAATTTTTCCTTTAAGATAATATAGCTGTCTCCTTAACCTGGATCACCAAAAGTCCTATTGAACAGCTATTTCTACATTTTTAGTAGTTAAGGAAGGTCACTTTTAAATTAGCCACGAACCCTAGGGTATGAGAAATAAATAAATGAATATTTCACCACAAAATGGCCCCATGTGTAAGTGAATAACATAGATTTTTAGAAAGAAGTGTCCTCCCAAAAGCGTGTTTGTATTTTGTAGGAATTCAATTTGTAATGCCAGAGCTATACCGATTAATACAAAATGACTTTTTCTATTATTCAGGGAGTTTAACTGACGTTTTAAAACTCACTGAGAAGAAATATGCCAACTTATCATTATTATTGATTTTTCCTGACATTTAGGTAAAAGGTCTTACTGTTTTAATATGAGGAGCTAAGTGATCTATAATGTAGATTTATAGTCATAAACTATAAGAATCCATCAGATAAGCCAACTCATCAAAATGTTAACCTTTGATATGCTGGATGGTCATATCTCAAGACAATGAACACACTCTGGTCATCTCTAAAATCCAAAAAGAAAGTTGTATACCCCCATAATATTCTAAAATTTTTATTATAAAAAAGGAAAAAAATACTTTTTTATGAACTTTCCTATATAGGATAGACTCTACTGAAACTCTTGGTACTGTAATACTCTGGATTTAACAAATCAAGTCCAAATGTTGAGCTCTTACAATCCTTTTTATAGAGAAGGATAATTTTTAGCCCTGCTAGTTCAGGCTACATAAATTATAAGTCTGATTAATGTGTCACACTGTTTTATTCTAATTATTTTCCCCAAAAAGAAAATACCAGTATTACTTAGCAAATAACTACACATATTTTGCTTTCTTCATTTACCAAAAAGTAGAGACAAGACTTTTGTGTTTCCATTAAATTTCTGTTATCTATAACATATTTTATTGTTAAATATGTGTTTCTACTTATTTTCTTGCCCAACAATATCATTATTCTATTGAACAAAAAAACCTGTATTGCTATAAAGTGGTCTGGTACAGAAATCCCCAGGTGCCATCCAACAATCTATTAGTACTGAACCTTATTTTGCCATTTCTATGATGCACTGAACTTTTTAGATTATGTATTTAAGTGGCCCCTCAATATTTGTGAGATCTTATATGGTACAATTAGAAGTCATAATCCAAAACGTATGCATACCCTATAGAGCAAGAGAAAATGATCAGTGAAGGTTAATTTATATGGTTGGCTTTGTTTTCCTTCTCTAAGAGCTTCAATCTCGCCACCAATAAAAATCACATAAATTGTTTGGTGCATTTCTTTCTTAGTTCTTTTATTTTGTTAAATCACATTTTTTACATCATGTTAATTTTATTCCAGGTGGCATTAGTTAGGTGGCATGTGTGATAACAGTGATTTCTTCAAAGCGCATGAATCTGTTACCTGATGCTATCACGGATACGTAAAGAGTCATGATTCCTTTTGTGTATAATATTGTGCTTGAGAAAGTGGAGTAAATATTGAAAAAAACACTGGTGGGGGTGGTGAAAGAAAGGAAGAAAGCAAATATGGGAAAGATTAGAAGCTCTGGGGTTTTGTTTAAAATCTCTGCCTTCTCTCTTGCATTGCCTTAAGTTCCAACTTTCTTAAGAGGTTTGTTTTTTTAGTGCTTTCTTTAGTTATAGGAATAACTCCCAAGGTCATCACATGTATCATCAGCGAGTTAATGCGATTCTATAACTTGCCTGCAAAAGACTTTCGATCACCCATCCCATATCACATATTCAGGTCATGTATTTTGTTCTTTTCCTCAAGTATCAATATTTCTTACCTTCTAAGTTTGATGGATACTGGGCATGTTCAGGATGAGACTTTTACTATAAAGACTGTAGCAGATGTAGTTCTTTTCTATTAAAATAAATGAATTATTGCATAATATTACATAATGTGGTGGTACCACAGATTAATTAATAATCATATTTTGGGAGAATATTCACGAATTGCGAATAATGTGGAAATGGACCCTTTTTTCCATTGCTATTTCTAGGTTACTACCATAAGATAGAGTCTCAAAAGTGTGACTAATATGTCAAGGGGATAAGCATTTTCATGGTGTTAAGTTCCAATTGACAAATTGCTTTCTAAAATGAATGAGATGAATTATTCTCTTCAACCACTGTTATTTTAAACATCAAGTAGTATTACTTTTTCAATATTTCTAATTTAGAAAGTGAAAAATAATAACTCCTTGATGATCCAATTTGTGTTTACTTGAGTACTAGTGAGGTTTAACATCTTTCTATATTTTATGCTGTTTAATACGTCTGACTTACTTGTTTTAAATCAAATACATCCTAACGAGAAAAACTGCCCATATACTCACCTTGTATGAATACAAGGTAGTAGTTTCATGGAACCTTAACGTAAGAATGTTAAAAATATTAAACTTATTTCTTTTGTTCATAGCACTCTTTTTAACCTGTATTTAGACAGTGGTGACAGAATTATCAAGCAAATATTAAGCATACTACCTGTGCTTGAGTTTCTTGCGTGAAAATGTATTGTTAAAATACTTTGGGACACATGTAGATGAACTGGAGTAGATATTCATTCAAGAGTGAGTTGAATAAACACAGTTTGGAGCCCTGTCCATATGGGCAGCTTGGTACTAAGGAAAGTAACACTTCCAGTAACAGGTTAAAAAAAAAAATGCAAAAAACACTCTCCCTCCAAACAGCAGCGTGACTTTTGACACTTTCAGGCCGATTAAGAACTGAAGTCACAGTGGGCATCCATAAGAGTCTAAAAACATTGAGCAATGGGTCTCCCCATTGGTGGGAGGAAATTAGTGACTAAAACCCTTAAAACCAGGGAATCAATGCTGGTGATGTGCTCCGGGGAATCTATGAACAAGCGCCTTCCTTTTCTTTCTCACAGGGGGCATCAGTAGAGAGCGGGATCTGTTGAAGTTAATAGAAACCATTGTGAAAGCAGTGTGTGTGTAGTGGATTTAAACTGGCCTGAGACCTAGGTAAAGGGAAAATAAAATGTGTTTATATCTACAGTAATTGTTTCCTACGTTGTTGGTGAAAAAGGAAAAAAAAAATCTTACACATCCAACCAACTATACAAGAACAGAATTCACAAATGTGCAAAATCCTATGTTTTATTTCTGAAACGATCTGGTTGTAAAACAATTTCATTTCAGGAATAATGGAGAAGACATATGCTCTCTCTTCTGACTTGATGGGAAGTGACATTCTCCATTGCGTCATAATTGACAAGTTCGTCCCATGATGTACTAAAATGCCAACGTGAAGGAGCAAATACGCAGCTTAATTCCAGTCCAGATTAGCCAAATTTTCATTTATGACAGGTTGGAAGCTACCTCCATCCTGCCAATACACAGATGAATCTCGGACTTTTTCCAGCCATCCTTATGTTAACCTGAGGCCTCCCCTTATATCCACAACTTTTTAAAGAACAGCACATGAGAACAGCCACTGAGTGAAAAACGTTGTAGGAGGGAAGGCTGAAAATTAACTGAGGTGAGAGAAGAAAGCTTTAGTGAATTATTCCTGGCCATTTCCATTTGGTCTCACTCCCCTATAAAATTAATTTCAGCTCCTTTAGCAGACCTATCTAAGAGTTATGATCTGTCTATCTATCTCTATATACAAGGTGTCCATCAAGTTCATGTCTAAATTAACATAGTGTGCAATTTTAAATTGCATACAAACCTTATGGACACCTTGCATATATACATTCATCTATACATATACACCAGTCTTTACTCTTCAGTCTTTATCTGTCAGTTTGGACATTATCTTTTGATTTATAATATTCTGATACAGTTGTATCCACTTATATCACCCCTTCTCTTGTTCCTCATCTTTCATAAACTAATACGTCTATTCCCAGTTTAATCACTCATCAGTGGTGCCTTGAATGTGATCATGTAAATGTTGTCTCTCAAAGAACCAAAGGTTATAATGTATTTATGTTACCCCTGATACAGAGTTGTCTTTCTATGTTTTCTGAGTTAATTGCAGAACTCCTCATCAACCCTTTCTAAATGTCCAGTTATATTATCTATTTCGTTTTTGTACTCCAAAATCCTTCCTTTAAAAATTCAGTGCTCTCTCACTCTGAACTGGCATTACTGTTCTCCAGGTCTGCTCAATCACTGCTTCTATCCAGTCTTGTTTTTGTTGCTATAATATAGATTTAATGAAGTTTTTATATCTAGATCTATATTTCATTATTTCATCATTATCCTCTTATTGTTTTAGAAAAGCATATTCTGAAATGCTCTTTTAGGAAAAATGTCCTTAAATTTCCTGAGTCGTTACATGACTGACAACGTATATAATCTGTCTCATGTAATTGATTGGCGCGTTGGATTGGGCATGGAATTCCAGGCTGATGAGTCAGACCAAAGCTCAAAGTTAGCAGGATACGTGCTGCTCTCTAGGTGACATATATAGAAACTGGTAAACCTTTCCACTTATTTGTATCTTGAAATTTCACAACGATGTTTTGTCTTTGACTATTTATTTTTCATTTATTTCTATGAACACGTTTTGTTTCTGAAGATACATATTCTTCAGTTCTGGGACCTGTTTGTATTATTTCTGTGATGATTTTCTGTCTACCACGTAGTCTATTTTCACTTACTTATTTCACTTATTTTCCAGATGCTCTTGTGTTAGAACTCTTGGATTGATGTTCTGTTCCTTGTCCATTCTCTTTTTATTCTAATGTCTCAGGGTTTTAATTGGTTTCCTCTTTCATTAAAATGATTTTAAATCTTTTAATTTGTTTCATTTCAGCAATGATAGATTAAATTTCCAAGAGCTAGTCCATGTTCTCTCTTGTGTTTCTGATGCAAAAATTTTCCTCTATTCTCACTTTAAAAGCGACACCATTTTCTCCTTGTAGTATATGATATAGCATCTTAGTTCTACAAAATTATCTTTTCAGTGTTGTTTATGAGTAGTCTTTCTAAATTGGAGGCTTTGATTAAAATTCAGGTATTCTTCATCTATGTTTTAATTTAAGAATGAAAGATTGTTTGGGTGTTCTATATATTTATAAGCATGATAGCTAAAGAGATTTGCATTAATAAAAGTGGATATCTTCCTGGATATTTCTTTGAGGATTTCTAAATGCCATATAGAGAAGTATTTATTTTATTCTATGCAGTTTAGTTGGAAAAGAAGCTTCAGACTTTTTTTTCTTTTTTACAGAGTCTCACTCTGTTGTTCCAGCTAGAGTGTCTTAATGTCAGCCTAGTTCACAGCAACCTCAAACTCTTGGATTCAGGCACTGCTCCTGCCTCAGCCTCCTGAGTGGCTGGGACTACAGGTACCTGTTACACCCTGGGTGGAGTGCCATGGCATCATCATAGCTCTCAGCAACCTTAGTCTCTTGGACTTAGGTGATACTCTTGCCTCAGCCTCCCCATTAGCTGGGACGATAGACACCCACTACCATGCCTGGCTAGATTTTCCTATTTTTAGTCTTGCTCTTGGTCAGACTGGTCTTAAACTCCTGAGTTCAAGAAATCCTCTTGCCTCAGCCTCCCAGAGTCCTAGGATTACAGACATGAGACTCTGCAACCAGCCAAGAAACTTTAGAACTTCTGCCTAAAGAGGTCTAACCTGACAGTGGGGAAAAAGGGTAATATATTCCATATACAGATTTGATTTTAATCCTATCACTTTAAGGCGTTTTTTTCCTGACCTTTTCATATCAAGTATTTGATATCTTTCAAAACCATTTTTTTTTTTGTCACAGGTGGGAGCCCACGTTGATTACCTTCTTTGTTCTCTTCAGTAATCCACTCTAAGTTGGACAACTTCTTTTATCCAACCATTTCAATTATCATGTCTCTCGATACCCTCCAGAGCATACTGAAATCTTTAATACACTTTTATACACTGTCACTCTTATGCTTTTCATTAATTTGGATGAATGTACGTACTTCTTTTTCCTTTAATAATTTTTTTTTATTGTTGCAGTTTGGCTGGGGCCAGGTTTGAACCTGCCACCCTCAGTATATAGGCCGGTGCCCCATCCACTGAGCCACAGGCATTGCCCTTCCTTATAGTTTTTCTAGAGGGATAAGAGACGTGGAAATGTAGTCACTCCATTATTTTTTTATTGGAAGTTCTTCCTTGTACCTTTTCTTTCAAAAAGGAAATCAGGAGGATTTAAACATTTTTTAGCAAATATAAACATGAGAAAGAATTCCTCAAAAGTCTGGAACTTTTGAGAGTTTATTGTCTAAGCATTGTTATTTTTAGTTAGCTTAATGTCCTAGGACACCTCTTCATAAACCCTTCTGCTTTCCAAATGTTCATTAAGTTATTTCATATCTTTGTACTTTCAACTCCGATTGCCTCCTACTTATTTCTCAAGAGGCAGCATATACAGCACCTCCCAGGAAACTATTTACGATATTTAGCAAGCATTAAATCAGTGGTTCTCAACCTTCCTAATGCTGCGGCCCTTTAATACAGTTCCTGTGGGTCGTGACCTATATAGGTTGGGAACTGCTGCATTAAATGATCTTTCTCTGTGATCGAATTGCATACTTTCTCTCTCAGAATTGCATACTGCTTGTATTGTATTGAATTTGATATGATTTCATCTGTTTCACCAACTATATTTAAATCCTTGCCTGTTTTGTCTATATATTCTCACCCCTTAATAACTGTTTTTTTAACCAGAAGTAGCAGTAGGAGTAAACTTCACTTTTAAATATTTATTTATCAATTGCATAAGTGAATAAAATAACCGTGCCTTTTATAATTATGTGTTCAACATGAACCAGCCGTATAATATACTTGGCAAAAGATATTATTGCAGTCTTAAAAATAATATGGTATTTTTAAAAGAAAAGGGTAAAAGTTTGGTGTAGGTCCAATCATGCTTAGAAATTTTTCACCTACTTCTAAAAATTGCAATTTAATGGGGATATTAAGAAATATAATGTTGGGGGTGGTGCCTGTGGCTCATGGAGTAGGGTGCCAACCCCATATACCAGAGGTGGTGGGTTCAAACCCAGCCCCAGCCAAAAAAACCTGAAAAATAAATAAATAAATAAATAAATAAATAAATAAATAAATAAATAAAAATAAAAAAAGAAATATAATGTTGGTATGTTAGGAAATAGGAAAGCATGATATGAGGGTTTTGGAAGATAATGTCAATGGAAGAGCAGTTAAAGGAAATAAGAATTTGTCATATGATCTATTGAAAGTTCTGAGACATGATATATATTCTTAAGTATATGAAGAATTGCAGTTGAGGTTTAAGATTAACTTTTTGTCTGAGTCTAACTTCATAGAAAACCCTAGATGAATGCGTCTTTCATGAGAAGCTTCACACTTATTTCTTCATGAAGGAAAATGGTTGTCTCCTTCCTGAAGGGTTTCATGTCTCTGGGAGGTGTCAGAGAGTTTTTCTGCACGTACTCCGTACCTGAACTACAGAACCTCTAAGAAGTGCCCTGAATTACTAAGGAATGTTTTGATCATTACAGCGGAATAAGAGAATTTAGCAGAACTACGAAATTCAACCACACAACAGAATTAATGAATCAGAAAGTGAAGGTAATTGACACACATAGTACATATAATACAATCAGAATTTTAATATTCAAAAATATGGTGGTCAAAACAATGAGAATAAAATATCAAAATTAAAATGATAAGAAACCTTTCCAAAGTAGTTTATATCTTATAAAACATAATGTATTTTTGGCTCACAATAGTCATCATTTAATCCATATATAACTTCAAAGTTTAGGTAGTCTTACTTTTTTCAGATTTTTTTTTTTTTCAGTTTTTGGCTGGGGCTGGGTTTGAACCTGGCATCTCCAGCATATGGGGCTGGTGCCCTACTCCTGTGAGCCACAGGCGCCACCCCAGATTATTTTAAAGATTGAAAGAACTAAATAAATGAATGAGCAAGTTAAATAAAGTCCTCAAGCCTGTTCAGATAATGAGTGAGTTATAATACTTAGACTTTGTATGTTTGTTTTAGAACATAGCATTCATAGGACTGCCATAATGTTATAATAGCTAAAATGATTACATTTTAACCTGTAATTTAATTTCTTTTTTCTTTTCTTTTTTTTTTTTTTTTTTTTTTTTTGAGTTTTTGACTGGGGCTGGGTTTGAAACTGCCACCTCTGGCATATGGGGCCGGCACCCCATCGTTTTGAGCCACAAGCACCACCCTTAACCTGTAATTTAATTGTTACATTTTAAACTGTATGATAAACAGATAACAATTCTGAGTGACTCCCGTTTATAACCTTCTCAGTCTATGTAAAACAAGCACCAACTCTGTATTTCCTTTTATGATCGCAGAAAAGAAATATGCAATCTACTTTGTATTCATTATTGGACCTTAGTATGATTAAGAATTCTTTCCTGCCTGTTTGTATTAGAAGGGTTAGCTGAATTTACACCTCTCCCAAGTTACTAACAACATGGAACTACTCTTTGTTCAATTGCTCCTAAAAACATTTTTCAAATTGTGTTGTGATCTATTACATCGTGTCTGTTACTTCAAAATATAAAGACAGAAGTTTCTAAGTTCGATTTAAATTATTCATTACACTTAGGCCATATTTGGTACTTGAGTTTTACTCGTAATTATATATAATATGAGTAATCTATGTGTATTTGGCACTTGAATTTTCTTTTGATGACCCACATACTGAGTTCTGAATCTAAAGAACATTTGGCAGACAAAGCTTCTCTCTGAATTTTGATTTTTGTAGAAAAGAGTCTGCACAAATCCCACAAGGTTACTATATAGAGGCAGATGTTTGTTATAAACTACAGTTCAATTCTATGCCCTGCCACTGTCTACTTTTCCTTCCATATATCATCACCAAAAATAACAAGATAATATAAAACAAGTTTTGATTCCAGAATGATTTTGGTAGATGATGATGAATGAAACAGAATAGACAGCCTGATTTTCATAAGTTAAATTGAACTTGCAGTGCCAAATTCAGCAACAGCAAAAAGATTAGCAGACATGACAAGGGAAAGAGAAGAATTTATGTGCAAACACATAACTGCATTTGAGAAAAAAAGGAAGTTATGAAAATGTACAAATGCATAGATCCTGAAATGTTGGCGGAAAAGGAAACCTAAAAATACATTACCTAATTTGGAAACAATTGTTACAGAGAACCAGGGCCAAGTAAATAGAGCCAAATAGTTTTAGGAAATTATTTTATTGTATTTGGGCTGTGTAGGAAACCTTACTTTGGTTCTTTTGACATTCAGCACAAATAATTATAAAAGACCATACTACCTCGAATCCAAAGGGAGAATTAGCATCAGGGCTCATCCATGAATACTTGAACATATATGAAACCTATTGCCCATTGTTAACCTGCCAGCCTTTTTGAAGGAACAAAACAAAACACTGTCTTAACACCATGTTGAAGCTACACAATGAATAAAAAAAAATAAGATATTTTTTCGTTAGTTGCTCCAAGTAGTGTGATATTAATTCCTTCCCCAACTCTGTGACTTCTGAAGCGGTTAACTGCAAAATTAATATCAAAATGACTTTAAGATGCATTCTTTAATCTAAAGCTTCTTTATATTTTGCTCCAATGATAACATTGTTTAATCTGTTTATCAAATAATTTGGATCAAGATAAATCTGTGGGATTGCCTTTGTATAAAACTGACAACTACTTTTGTCTTAATCAATTCAGGCTAACAAAGTTGATATTATTATTGTTCATGATTCTTCCCCACCAAATCCCAGGTTAATGGAATATTTAATACATCTTTAATTTTACACCTTAAACTGATTGTAGATTGTTCTCTTCAATATTAATTTCAATTGATAAGATCAAATTTGATTTGTAACTACCAAAATTATGAATTAATTTCAAGAAATAGCCTAATATCTAAAAATCATCATCTCTGAAAGATAAATTACCCACAATGTACAAGATGAAAAACAAAGCAAAGGAAAACTAGAAGCAAGTCTTGAAGGATACTCAAATCACTCTCACATCATTGCATTTTATGCACTTCTAAAAAAATTGTCTAAAGAAAAAAGGTTAAATAAATTAATAAATTTAAATGTTATAAGACATCAAATGGGAGACATTTTGGAGAAGTAAAAATATTAAATGAAATTTCTAAGTGAAGTTTAGGAAAGTCCTTTCTTGAAACATTAATTTTTGTCTTTTTTGTTGTTTAAAATGTTCATTGTGTTTATATGTGATTATAGAATTGGGTAACACCTCATTCCACAAAACAGAATAGTGTCCTGAAAAGCCAAGCCAAGGAGGTTGGTTTTATGGACAAAAAAATATGTATATTTAGTTTTAAAAATGATACTGTCTCAATTAAACATAAGTACAATTTCTGCTCTTAACTATAAGAAAGTAATTAGAACTGTAATCTTCCTTCCTCTGGAAAGAACTATAAAACTTAAAAAAAAATGCAACTATTAACAGAACTTAGGGAACAGGAAGCATAGGTGATAGGCAGCATTTAGGCAAGAGAAATGAAAACTGAAATTGATGAGGGTCTTTGCTGAGCAGCATTTCCTAGATCTCAGCCCAGTGAGTTGCAACTCAAGAAGAACATAGTAAGATTGACCTTTGAACAATGCAGGGGTCAGGGGTACCACCCCCTCACATAGTTAAATATTCAAGTGTACCTTTTTACTCTCAGAAAATTAACTACTAAAAGCCTACTGTGGATCAGAAGTTTATTGATAACGTACCAATTGATATACACATATTTTATATGTAATACATACACATATTGTACACTGCGTTCTTACAATGAAGTAAGCTATAGAAAAGAAAATGTTATTAAGAAAATCACAAAGGAGAGAAAATATTTTTACTCTTCATTAAGTAGAGGTGAATCATCATAAAGATCTTCATCCTCTTTGTCTTCACATTTAATAGGCCAAGGAGGGGAAGAAAGAAGAGAGGCTTGTCTCTGGGTGGTAGAGGTGGAAGACAATCTGTGTGTAAATGGAGCTTCCCAGTTCAAATCCCTGGGTCAACTGTAGTCTTGGGGGGCAAATTTAATATTTTGAGGCTACAGAGGCTCCTAGAGTTTGAGATATAGGGTACGCAAGAGAAGAGAAGACTTAAGAAAGATGAGCAGTCCTCATAAAACTACTTTGTTTTTAGTAGAATACTAAGCTGAACATTCTTAGGAAAGGACTTCATAAGACATGGCAGAAAAATGCTGTTAGGGGGCAATAAACTGAGAAAAGATTCTGGAGGTCACACATGCTGAGGGACATACTTTGAACTAATTAGAAAAGAGATAGACTTCTAAAGACTCCTGTCACTGAGTGGATGCCCTGAAAACCTACACTACAGGAAATTTGTCAAATTAAAACTAAAAAATATAATAATCCATTAGTAAACTAGTCACCAATACAAAAGGCACTACTCTCCAAATTAGATAAATAAAAATAATCAATCATCCAATCAAATAAAATACAGAGTCCTAAAAATGTGAACGATGTTATATTAAGGATAAATTTTTTTTTTAGAAAGCAAAACATGCAGAAAAGTAGAAATGTGATCTGTATAAGGGGAGAAGAGACTATTAAAGTAAAAACCAAGATGATCCATATGTTGAAATAAATAGACAAAGACCAAAACAGAAACTTTTACAGATTTTTCATGAACTTAAAAGAAAACTGCCTAAAAAATAAAGCTAGACTATGTTACTATCAGACACAATCTACTGTGAGAAGAAAATGTGACTAGAGATGAAACACATTTTAAAATGATAAAACAGCTGATCCATCAGGAAGATTAATCTCTAATAAATGTTTGTGCGTATAAGCACAAAATACCACAATGCAAGAAGGAAACTGACAGCACTGAAGAGACTTAGAGACAACTGGAGACTCTTCCTATCACATTTCAGTTACAGATCTAACCTGACAGATCAACGATAAAATAGAAGATGCTGTAAATGATCTAGACCCAGCAGACACCTATGACACAAGCCCGGCGACAGCAAAATACCCTTAACTCACAAATGAGCATATATCAGTATGCAAGACAGACCATATACCAAGTCATGAAACAAATTTAACTACATTTACATAAATTGAAAAGAATTGTAATCAAAGTTGATTCTCTAATCCCTATGAAAGGACGTTGAAAATTAATAATGGAAAGAAATTTATAAATATGTGGAAAATGAAATAAAACTATAGGTTCCTAAATTAGCAATAAGCAAAAGAATAAATTATCAAAAAAAAATAGAAGTATTTTGAAACAAAAAATAAAGACAGTGTTACTGGCTGGCTTTACCAGACCAATGGGCACATCAACGCTGTGTTACTTTGGGCTTTTGGCTTGCTCTCGTTGCTCTTGGGACATGGTTTTCTCAGATAATGATGGAGGCTTCATTAACAAAAGTTACCCATTGAATTTCTCCTAAGCATTTTCCAGACATACTCGCCAATGAAATAAGACGAGAAGCACAACTAAGAAGTATAAGCATTTAAAAAGAACTTATTGGAGGGTCTACAATGGCATCCTGGGAGCAGCGTGCATAGTGCCACTCTTGCAGAGAGGACAGAAAGTAGCAAATAGACATTCAAGTTTAGATTCATGATCTAAGTGAAAAAAGGAGTAATCAACAAAGAGGAGGAAAGAGTGAAGTGAAAAGAGAGAAGTGGGACATCAGAGGATAGAAGGCACTTACGGAAGGCACCGGCCTGTTGGAAAGGGACTAAGTAAAAACCAGCATTTTCTTCTAATTTAAACAATGCTCCTGGTACAAATTCTGATACACAAATATGAGTATTCTTCTGGACTAAGGAAGTGTTTCTGGGTTGTAATATATTCGTACCTCTATACTGTTACAGAAAAAGCCAGTTGTTTATCAATATGATGGGGCATTTCCACCAGAAACATTCTGTTGCTTCTAATTTTACCAATAGATTATATTGTCAAACATTTAAAAGATTTATCAATCCAATGTCTGCAAAATGATATTTTTGTTGAGATTTTAATTTCTATTTTCACCACAAATGATGAACTATTATTCGTCTTTTTTCTTTTAAAGAACCTATACCTGTGTTTTACCCTTTTTTCCCCTTGTACTGGTTGCCCTTTACTGTTGATTTGCATGAATTCTTTTGATTCTGGAATCAGAAAGTACAACTAAATTAAAATATTCTTTACGAAATTAATGCATAAACAACTCACCATAAAGTTTCTGTACTGTATAACCATGGCAATAGTAGAAGTTTATATGATTCTGAGAAAACTAGGAGGTAGATGAAACTATCTCTGAAACTATTTTCCTACATTAATTCTATGTATTCTTTTTAGGTTTTAATTTATATCAATCCTACAAGAGTAATTACATATTATTCCCCTCAACATACCCATCAGTATAGTCATATGTCAGTTTAGTCATATGCAGATATTTTATTAAATATCTAGAGAAAAAATTTCAAAGTGAAATTCCCTATGTTTGAGTGAAAAAAATAGTTGAACAATTTTTTGGCATAATAATACATATATATTTTTATAGCCCAGGCTAGATTGGAGTGGCATCATCATAGCTCATAGCAACCTCAAATGCAAGAATCAAGCAGTCTTCCTACTTCAGCCTTAAAAGTCACTGGGACTACACACAGGTGTAACCAACATGTGGGTAATTTTTCTATTTTTAGTAGAGATGGGAATGGGTGTGGTCTATGTTCTCACCTTTCCTCAGGCTGGTTTGAACTCCTGATCTCAAGTTATTCTCTTGCTTTGGACTCCCAGAATGCTATGATTATAGGCGTGAGCCTCTGTAGCCAGGCTTATAAAAAATATTAATTAGCCAAAGAAATTACTTTCATTTCAAACGTCACAGTTGCCTTCAGTTGAAATTTTGAGTATTTTCTGAGTCTGTATAACTGTGGGAATTCAAATATAATTAAGCAATGGTCCCTGCCTGGAATTAGAACTATAGTGAAATGGGAGCACAGACCTATAGGTGGGTATTTTTAGTGTACAGATTCATATAAGGATTATTAGAGGAGAGATACTGTCCTAAATCTTGAATAGTGAAGACTTGTTAACATAGCTCAATGAAATAAACTCCATGAAAAAAGTTTTTGATTATTTCTCACTCAAGAACTTAGCAAGTTTGAACAATACATTTGAATAGTATTTCATAAATATATATTTTTTAAAGTAGTGATTTGGGCAAAAAGAGAAAACAAGAGGAAACAGGAGTATGAAGTATAATAGTGTACACACTTTTACCATAAACTTCACATCAATAAATGTTTTATTTAAGATGGAAAGGGAAGACAACCATCCTCTATGTGGAATATCCCACCCATCATCATTTTAACCAACCCTTATTGGCTATGGAATCTGTAACTATCGATAAGCTCAAATTCTCAGTCAAGTCTTGATGCATTCTTATAAGAGTACTCATATAATGAAAGAGAAAGCACACCCAAGATGATTATACTTTATTAAGAGACCTAATCACATGACCACAATAATAATTAAAATATCTTCAGTAGAGTATAGCATTATGCCCATAAATAAATAATTTATTCGAGATTTTAAAAATACAATTTTTAAATTAATAATAATAAAATAATCCTTGAAAGACAGGCAATGGGAGAGAAGGGTACAGTTGAAGAATAATTTATTGACCAGAACTCATAAATCTTCAAAAACAAAAAGAAAAGAATATAGTTAACTTAATACAAATATATTTCAGTAGAATTTATAATTGTTAACTACCTAATGTTCAAATAGTGAAGCAACATCTTGTCTGAAGTACGTTGCTTTGAGGATTCATTTTATGTATCAACTTGGCGGGTGTTTTGGATGAGATTAACATTTAAACTGATGCACATTTAGTGAGCAGATTACCCTCCATAATGTGAGTAGCCTTCCTCTAATCAATTAAAGCCCTGGCTAGGACACAAAGACTGACCTCCCCAGCAAGAGGGAATTCTTCATATGCACCACTGGCTGTCTTGTACCTCAAGCCTGCTGAACCACACTACAGATTTGGATTTGCTCTTTTCCATAATCATGTGAACCAATAGCATATAATAAATCATAAGAATCATAAATCATAATTAATAACTCATTTAATTGCTCAAATCTAAAATAAGTAAAGGAATCTAATATCAGTTTGAAAATAATGCAGATGATAATTTTTTTTGTCTATACTAACATGTAAAATAATTTTTTGGTTCTGACACTATATTTAGACATTGCTACTTTTTATTTGCATTCTGACAAAAAAATTAATGGCTTTGACATATAATCTAGAACTATATGTAAGATCTGTAATTAATAACAATAATTATATAACATCATATAACTTCAAGGATGAAAAACAACGTTAAGAGGCATAACATAGAATTGGATAGACATTTGATATTTATATAAAATGTAGAAAAATGTACAAAACATTCTACAAAATTTAAGAAAAATCAAAATTAAAACGTAGCAATCTACTGTTGGATAATACTATGACTAATATATTAAGATATCAGCCAAATTCACAGTGAGATAATTGTCATCGTTAATACAAAATCTACTTCCCTTTTCAAGAAAAGAAAGTTATAGTAAGATTTTTTTTTTTTAATTCTAGGACAAAAAACAGTTTACTCAAGATCAGAATAACAATTAGAAAAATCAAGTCGAATGACCTAATTATTTTGGTGATCATGACTGTGCAAAAAGTACAAATTAAGGTAAAATAATGACTCTGTTTATTTCTCCAAGTTTTTTTTGAAAATCATAAACATTAAAAGGATTTCACATCTAAAAGATATTACACATGCCAAAGACCTTTGCCTAAGTTTCCAGTATTTTAAATATGAAAAATAAGAAAATAAAAGAAAGAAGGAAAGAAGGAAGGAAGGAAGATGTGAGAGAGAGAAAGAAAGAAAAGAAAGAAAAGAAAGAAAGAAAGAAAAGGAAGGAAGGAAGGAAGGAAGGAAGGAAGGAAGGAAGGAAGGAAGGAAGGAAGGAAAGAAAGAAAGAAAAGAAGGAAGGAAAGAAGGAAGGAAGGAAGGAGAAAGAGAGAGAGAGAGATAGAGAGAAAGAAAGAAAGAAAGAAAGAAAGAAAGAAAGAAAGAAAGAAAGAAAGAAAGAAAGAAAGAAAGAAAAGAAGGAAGGAAGGA
>CAUYQV010151509.1:0-14036 GCA_963574575.1 Galagoides demidoff | reverse complement strand
GTTCTGGGTAGGCTCAGTGTCGGCTCCACATTATGGGATTTTATGGGATTTATGCACAGAACTTTCCTACAAAGCAAGGTATTATAGGATGGATTAGGCAGTTCCAAGAAGCAAAGGTCCTGGCTCCCCTCTCTGTCTAATATTTTAGCAGAGATTTTTAGAGGCCTGTGGTCAGGGGCTCTGTGGCCTCATACCAGGAGGCCCATATCCTGCTAACTCTGAAACAAGCTTACCTTGATGAACAAAATCATGTAGTGGATTTTGCTTCCCCAAAACTCATTGGGAATATGTAAAAAGACATTTAAAAAAGGTGAAAATCATGGGTACTGATCTCATCCACCGACAGGGACTGTTCACACTCCGGGTTTCCTTCCTGACTTTTTTCTGTGTGTAAGTGGACAGTGCTCACGTAGAGAGAGACGGAGACGGCTCAGCACCTGTGGCTCAAGTGGCTAAGGCGCCAGCCACATACACCTAAGGTGGCGGGTTCGAATCCAGCCAGGGCCCGCCAAACAACAATGATGACGACTGCAACCAAAAAAATAGCCGGGCGTTGTGGCGGGTGCCTGTGGTCCCAGCTACTCGGGAGGCTGAGGCAGGAGACTCGCTTGAGCCCAGGAGTTGGAGGTTGCTGTGAGCTGTGATGCCACAGCACTCTATCCAGGGGGACAGCTTGAGCCTCTGTCTCAAAAAAGAGAGACAGACAGACAGAAAACTTCAGAGCAGGGAGAAGAGACAGAGAGGCAGATGGGATGAGCTTTGTGGTAAAACGGATCTAAATTCTAATTGCATGTCTGCTACCTTGGCCACGTCACTTAACCTCCATTTCCATAAAACAGGGCTATGAATCCTATGTCCAAGGAGTTGTTTTGATTATGTGAGATTAAATTAAATCAACCTAAAGCATTTAGTGTACCGCCTGACACACAGTAAATCCCAACCAAATGGCAACTAAATAAATACAGGCGTAGACTTGAGGCCTTTCCTTTCTGAACATGGGATCACATTGGTGACTTAATTTCATATCCTCCTAGGCTACGTATAAGGGTATCACTTCTATAAATATGAGAAAATGGACTTTTATACTCAGGAAGCTTAAAAAAAAGTACAAAACTCCCAATTACACCCTGCCTTCTAGACTGAAATTTTAACGACTTAGTGTGTTGTGTATTGTTAATAGCAGTCACGTCTTTAGGGTTTTTCTGTCCTTTACGACTAAGCACCCCAGCAGAAGTCCAAAAAGCACTGAGGCTGCAGATTCACCAGATCTGGAGGATCCGATTGTCCCATCTGTGTCCTAGCAACGCCTTGAGTTAGACAAATTACCCCTCCTCTCAGGGGCTCAATTCCCCCATCTGTTAAGTGGGGACAGCAACGGTGCCCCCCCCCCCCAGCTAAGTGAGCTAATCCATGTGACAAAACCCCGGACCTGATAACCTAGTAGTAAGCGCTCAGTACAAGGTGAAATAATAATAATGATTAAGTTTCTCAACTGCGAGGCACACTCTTCATAATATATGCACTTGCCTCTTTTCCACTATTTTTATAAACCGACTAGGGCACCATGTAATCAGACATTAAAATAATTGGCCAAACATAGCTTTGCCATGACCAAGTGGCTGCCCCGGCTGGCAGGCGACACATCTATGTTCTCTGCCCACGACAGGCAGGCCACATGCGGCAAAGGAAATACGTGGCTGTGTGCCAGGACGCATGTGCAAAGCCAGAGAGACTCATGTCTGTCTTCCCGCCAGAAGGCAGGGAATGGGCTTTGTTTATCATCTTCTAGAGCCCTCATGAAAAATGACAGAGATGTCGTAAACCCTGGGTTGGGCCTCCTGCCCATAGGCATTAAGACCAGGTTGCAAGCAGTGGCCTGGGCTGAGCTATTGAACACTGTGGGAGGGGGGTGAGGCTGGGGGGGGTGGGTGTCTCTGCCCTTATCTAAGATAGCATCTTTAAGGGAAAGTACCCACCAGGTGGTAAGCCCTTTGTAAATGTCAGCTGGTTGGTACGACTTAAATCCAGCAGGATTTTTTTTTTAAACCTCTTGGTGAATCCCACTAAGTGATCCCTTTCCCTCACACAATGAATATTAGCGTTAGTCTTTGGGAACTAGTTCCAGAAAGAGCACAGGAAGGCAGACTCTGCTTTTCTGAGACTGCCTCCCTGATTCTTTTAGGACTTGAGAGATGGGAGTTTGTTTGCTAGCTTGATGGTGGTGGAGGGGAGACACGGGCAAACTCCGGCGCACTGGCCCAAGCTGGCTGCTGCCTTTTTTTGTAGAGTCTGCAAGTCTAAGAGTGGTTTTTACATTTTTAAGTGGTGGGAAAACAATCAAAATGAGAATGACATTATACACTTGGAGCATCAGTCTCTGTAAAATTTTATTTGGAACACAACCACGCTGGTTGGTGTGGGTATTGTTTGCTGGTGCCTGGCTGGAACAGCAAAGGTAAGTTGTTTGGACAGAGACCACACGGCCCTTTATAGAAAAGGTTTCTGACTCCTGGTTTAGCACAAGCATTTGGTATTCCCAAGGCTCCAGCTCTGCCCCCTGCCACCTAGGCTCCCCCAATCCCCAACCCTATCCCAGAAAGCATGTTTCTTGACGGATTGACGCTGGGGAAAGGAGACAAACACCCAGTGGGCATCTTCTCCCGGCCAGACCCCGCACCAGGCCCTTCAGAGATATCAGTCACCTCAGTGTTAGCAAAATTCCCGTGTTAGGGATGAGAAAACTGAGGCTCAGAGGCAAATAACCTGCCCAAGTGAAGAAGCCTCAAAGCCTGGTTTCCAACCCAGCTTCGCCAAGCTCAAGCTAATACTCTATAACCATTTCACCAACCCAGAGGCAGAAGGCAGGTGAGGACCACTGGGTGCCCTCTGGCCTCAGCCCAAGCTTTCTCAAGTGACACGTTACACCCTGGGGCCTGTTCCCTCGCTCCGCACCCTCCACCCCATGTTCCTGCCACGTTCCCAGCCTTGGCTCCGGCCTGCGCTTTCACCCGACCCTGGCAGCCAGAATAAACACAGCCTGTCCGGCATCTGCTCACACAGAGCCAACAGAACCCACCTCCCCGCTGCCGCAGCCTGCGATTCCAAAACAATAATGGAAAAGAAAACCCAAGCTGGTGCCTGGGAGAGGACTGGGAGACGTCATTCCATGGAAAATACTCACCTGTGGGGGAGGGAGAGAGCATTCCGTGCACTGAAAAGGGCCATTGGACTAGCTTTTATGTGTCCAGTCCTATTGGCCAGGCCTCGCCAAGGGGAAAAGCGACTCTCTTGGCAAATGTTCTGTATTGGGTAGGGGAGGTGACATGTGAAGGGTTGGAACCTTCCCAGACTTGCTCTCCTGGATACCTTGGTGCCCAAGCAAAGGGTTTTTCCACCCATCTGTTTTCTCCTCTCTGTTTCCTCTGGCTGGGCAAGCCACCCAGCAGGAGTCTGTCTCCACAAAGACCCTCCAGGGCAGCTGATCTTAAACTTCAGGGAACACTTTTTTCCGCTAGACCAGGAGGTTTTCTAAACCCAACCCCCTCGGTTCAACACTGCTGGCTTGTACTGCTCAGGGCAAAATAGCCGATTGTCAAATAAAGCCATGTACGTGTGTTCACGTGTGTCTGTGTGCCTGCACGTGTGTGTTGATCACATCAAGTTGTTGGTATTAAGATGCTTCACCAGAGCTGCCAGAAGAGTGGGGGCAGCAGGCGGTGGGCCCTGACCTGCCAGGATTTGACCTGTAGTTCCTTGGGAGGGAAGGGGGCCCTTGAGAGGTCCCTGAGCTTGGTGCTCCTGGCAGCAGGGCCTCCAGGTGCTACTGTCCACTCCTCATTAACTAGTAGCATCCCTACATTCCATCCCTGGCCTGAGCACCACTTGGCCTTCTCACTGTTCTCCCCACATCCACCTGGGTTCCCAGATGCTGTCCTGGACCCAGCCACCAGAGCAGGCCTGCAGTACTGACCTCACTTCTCTAATCCCAGTGAGCAAATGGGCACCTGGGATCCTGTTCAGTAAAGTGCAGAGTCCCATCCAGGAGAGCTGGGTGGTGCCTGGGAGTTTGCACATCTTACCCCTGATTTGCTGGTGTGGGGACCACACTGTGAGCAGGAAACCTATGCTCGGGACAGTGAGGCATCTGAGCCACGGCGAATGTCAGTTCTTCAGGCTGCAGCTCCTTTCTTCCCTCAAGCCCATAAAGACTCCTTTCTCCTTTTCAGGGGCAGGCCTGGCATGTGAAATTTCAAACGTTGCCCTGGAGTTAAATTCCAGGAGGGGGTACCAAGAACAGAGCATGAAGGATGGGGGAGGGAGGGAAGGCAGGGGAGGATGTGTCCCACGCTGCTCCCACTGAAGCCAGGCCACAGGGCCCTCAGGGCTGACCTGCTGACCCGTGCACCCCAGCCCAAGGCACCATGCTTGCTGACCCCCTTCTTCCAGGGATCTGGGGGAGGGTGAAAGAGGAGGGAACAGTTCCTTCTGCACAGCTGATGCCGGCTGGGAGAAGCCTGTGGCTCTCCAGGATGCCAAGCCCACGAAACCCACATCCTGAAGGTGGACCAGGTAGACAGAGGCCCCAGTACTCCTCAGGCCAGCTTCTCGCCCCGCCAGCCCCTTTGGAGATTGCCTGACTTGTTCTTTTTTTTTCCTCTGACTTCGGCCCTCACCTGCTAAAGAGCATGTGGCCTGTGTGCTCCTGAATAAAATGAGCAGATAGTGACGTCCAGCTCCTCCGCTGTTAGGGCAATGAAATGGGAACTCCTGTGAAGGGCTGGACGTAAGCAAGCACACTAGAGGTCCGTTTGGGTTCCCAATCTCCTTCCCACACACCGTCTGTCCAACATCCCAAACACACACCCACCAGAGTGGGAGGTGGGACCTCGTGGTCACCCTGCTGCTCTGGCATCTGACCAGGGTGAGAGCTGGTTGGTGAATGTGAGTCACCATATCTTTGCTTCCCCAGCCATAAAAGAGTTGGGGGGCGCCTTTCCAAGCCCTTTTAGACTCAGGGTGTGAACCTTATGTGGAGAGAAAGGCCTGGAAGAAAAGCAGGAACGTGTGAGGCTGGAGGCTGGGCAGCCTGCAGGTGCAGTGTCCCTCCGGGGCCGCTAGGCGGCTCCGAGGATAATAAATAAATGAGCACAGGCTGCATTTGCATCCTGGCTCTGTCCTCAGACTTTTCCAGTTTTCTTCACAGGCCTGGCACCAACACCAGACGCTGCTGGGTGGGAAGGGCCTCCCGTCCCCAGGCTGGGGTTTCTTTCCCATCTTCACAGCCATCAAAGATGGGAAGAGGGGGGTCACCCTGGGAATCACATGGAGGCCACCGTCTGCCCTCCAGCTATATTTTAGGCGGTCAGTGGGTGGGAAGAGGGTTTGGGGAGTCTCTGGTCTTCAGTCCTTGGCCCAGAAACCTCCTCCACCTCCCTCCTCTCCTCCTGCCAGAGTGGGGTGGGGCGGGAAGAAGTCTGGATTTGGAATCCTCCCTCCTGCACTTCCTGGCTGGGTAACCTGGAAAATGGGATATAATACCCCCTCTGCAAGGTCAGCGAGAGGATGAAATGTCAGCAGGCAGGCTCTGGTGTAAGGTAGTTTCTCTTCCCAACCCTTTCCTGCCTTTTTGCTTCCCAGCAGCTCACCCAAGTCACCTGGAAGAAAGATCCTCTCCTGGGGAACTTTGCTCCAGAACTAGAGAAGGTCTTTGCAGGTGAAGAGGTGATCCCCAGTCACACCTCACCAAATTAGCATTGCTCTAAGTGACTTTCTCACCCAGACAGAGCATTAGAAATACTGATCCCAGTGCACCCAGGGTTGCTGAATCAGAATTTCTGGGGGTGAGGCCCTGGAATCCCCATCTGTACAAGTTGCCTGCTGGAAAAGGCTGCCCCAGATTACAGAGCAGCTTCCCAGCTCCCTGTCCATTCTCGGGCCTGGGGATGTTCAGGGGCAGACAGAGGCAAGTCTCACCAGCACTTTGAACTGGGGCTGCTTTTTAGTGACTCACCTCCCAGACTTCCTGCAACAGACAACTCTAAATAGCTGGGTCCCACCCTCCAGCAGGGGAGACATTCCTGCTGCGGAGGGCGGGAAGTTACAAGGTGGGTGCCCCACCAGGGCAGGTCAGGGAGACCCAAAGAGAGAGCATGCTGCCTCCGTGGCACAGGGTACAGGTATGGGACGTTTTCCTCACAGGCTTTTGTTATTAAGGAAGTTGCTGTCAGTCAAGGTAATTCTAGCCCAGATGAGCAATAAATAGGCTCCCAGCTAATCTTATGGGGATTTTATTGGCACCTGGGGCAGAGGTTCCTTTACCCGGCCCACCCTCTCCCCTAAAAGCAAAACCTTGCTCCCCAGCAGCGGTCCCCCCCCCCCGCAATGTGGGGGACTTGAATGAGACTTAGCGCATGCCAAGACAAGACTTAAGATGTCCAGGCAAAGGTGGGACGTGGCTTCCTGGTCCTACCTACCTGCAGGGATGACCAAATGACCAAAATAAAACCCTGGGGGACTTGGTTGGGTCAAGGCCTGCGAGAGCTCCCTTGGGGCAGCCTGGCACGCAGGGGTGGTCACCCGGCCCGCGGGCGGCCTGGCAAAGAGAAAGGTCTCGGGGAGGTAGCCGGCTCGCTGGAGTCGGTTCCAGCGTGTTCGAGTTACAGCTGCGAGCCCTCCGGGACACCGGCGGCAACTCCAAGCTTGCGTAGAGGGGAGCCAGGCCCGGGAGAGCGCAAGTCGCAGCGAGCCCGTGTGCGCGCCTGTGCGCGCGCCCCGCGACGGCGCAGGGGGAGGGGAGGCCGCAGCAGCCACTCAGAGGAACCGTAGTGAAGCCTCCCAACAACTTTAACTGTCAATCAGACTTAATGGGGTATTAAAAAAAAAATGGGGGAAAAAGGGCCGCCCTCTAGCTCAACGCCGCGGCTGCCCCGGGAGTGAATGAATAAGGCCGCGCAGACCGGGGCGTCCGATCCACGCGCGCTCCGCACCCGGGCCCTCTCGAAGTTGGAAAGGACAAAAAGAAGGCAATAAATGCGAAAAAGGGAGAGAGAGGGAGCCGGATCGAGAGGCAACTCCCAGCGTGTGCTGGGAGAGAGAGGGAGGGAGGGAGCCGGGGAGAACGAGCGCGCGCGAGGGCGAGCCCTGCACGTAAAGAAACTGACACCCGGACCCCCCACTTCTGCTGCACGTTGCTGGCAATCAGATCGCGTTTAAGCAATTTCCTGAGCCCAAGAATAGCAATAAGTCGGGAGACTTTCGCTGGCTGAAATTGGGAGCTCCAAGCACTCCCCCCACCCCACTTTTTTTTTTCTCCTGGAGAAGGGGTGGGGGCGCGCTACAATTTGGAAACAGCTTTTTTTTTTTTTTTTTTTAAATCTTGCACTTTGAAACCGCGGGACTGTAGCAGGGTGCGCGCGTGCGGTTGGTGCCTTTTTTTTTCTTCCCCTGCCTAAACTCCTCTGTCAGTCTGTAAACATCACCTGAGAATTCCCCAGCCGAAACGGCTGCTGGGGCAAGAAACTTCTTGTTAGAACTTTCCACCTCCGGCTTCGCCTCCACCTCCCGTACCGTCCCAACCTTCTGAGAAGCTTTTTCTCCTCCCGGGGAGGATTGATTTTTTTTTTTTTTCTCACCCTGTGCTTTGCATTTGGGAAGAGGTGATTTCAAGAGTGGCCAGGTGGGACGCCTCTCTCCTCCTTCTTATTCGGTTTATTTATTATTGTTTGGGGTGTTTTCTTTTTTAATTCCTGTTTTGTTCGGTCTGGGGAGTTTTCCGCCCCCTGCCCGACTCCGCGGCGCGGAGGATGGTGTGGAAATGGCTGGGCGCCTTGGTGGTGTTCCCTCTGCAGATGATCTATCTGGTGGCGAAAGCAGCCGTCGGACTGGTGCTGCCCGCCAAGCTGCGGGACCTGTCGCGGGAGAATGTCCTCATCACTGGCGGCGGGAGAGGAATCGGCCGTCAGCTCGCTCGCGAGTTCGCAGAGCGCGGCGCCAGAAAGGTACCCGGGCACCGCGACTCCCGGAGAGGGGGCCACGGGGGCGGGGGTGCGCCCACCTGCTGCCGCTGCAGGATCGCGCGCCCTGGAGCCGAAAGTCCCCAGTCGCCCGGCTTCCCTGCGCCACCCGGGAGTGCTGAGCTAGTTGGTTTCACCTTGTAAATTTCCCGGGCACCCGACTGTCTCCTTTGGCAGGTCTAGAGCTGATCCGCTCCTTTGGGGATAGGTGGCTGGCGGGCTGTTTGCCCCCACCCCGAAACTTAGGAGGCTCGCCCCATTTCCCACATTCCTACCACCCAAAGGACGGTGTTGTTTCCCCCTCATCTCCCGCCCCGCCGTCGCCTTCCCCTTTTTGCCGCCACCCTGGAGGGCAGGGTGTGCGCGCTCCTTGCTAGGGCTGGGAGCCGCCTGCTAGCTGGCGCTTCGTGTTTTCCTTGGCAACCCGCTTCCCAGCCCCAACCTGGGCGGCTGCGGCTCTGAACACACGTCGAGAGGGGGTACTCGGTTTGGGTTTGCAGAGGGAGGGGAGCAGTCTCGGATGGATAGCGATGGATAGCCTAACCGGACAGGCACTAGGAGGCCCAGGTGTTTGGAAATCTGTAAAGGGGAGGACGGGATAACCAGCAACAGATAAAGAGCCCTTGTTCTCACCTTCAACCCTGTCTCCTCCCCCCATACAGCCCTGGAGGGGATCCCTCCCCTTTAAGGTGGGAGGTGGTGCCGTGGCAGGGTCCTCCCAACCTCACTCTGCCTTTAACTTTTCGGTGGTCCCAGCACCCCTTGCTCCAGATTTCTGAGACCTAGTGCTGGGAAGTTGGGGGGGGGGGCGTGTGGTGAGCCGGCTGTCACCCAACTCAGGCCAGGCTGACTCACCCAGTGACCAGAGCCCAGGGAGAGAGGCAGGCAGGCCGGGGCTGTCTCCAGTCAGCCGAGGGAAAATAGGGAATTAGTTTGAAACTTAAACTGTTGTGAACCAGGGGGGTGAAAGGGCCGGCAAAGCCAGCTGATCTGACATGGAGCCACATACCTTGGGGATTAAGTAAATATGTACTGTAGAAAACCAAACCTGCATGTAATTCCAGGTTGCTTTTGTTTTGCTAAATACTGCCCTGAGATTTACAATTCCTCCGGGGTGGCTCTGACGGGGACTGAACTTTGGAGCCTGAACTATCAGCCAAAGCTGATCCGATTAACTCTTCCCTAGCCGGGCTGGCAGGAGGCTGTTGGGGCCAAACTGGTGGGGGTCCAGCTGTCCAGGACTCCCTCTTCTCCTTGGGTGGTTTGGACAGCTGCTTGACCTTGCAGTGGAAGGGGCGTTCGGAAGTGTTTTTAACCCTTGGACACACTGAAGAAGGGGAACTAAGAACTCGTTCTCAGCAGTTTCATTTTCTGGAGGTGATTGCTCCCAACGCCCTTTGCAGAGGGGCATCAGGAGGGCAGATGGGGGTGTCGTTGGGGAGAGAATGTGGGCTTGGGACAATTGTGTGTGATTGTTATTCCTTGGCCGTCTGCATCCCACGGAGACTTTCTTCTGTGTCTTCCAGCTGGCCCAGGTCCTGGGTCTCTTGCACTGTTCTTGTAGCTGACAGCAGTAGGCAGATGAGGAACTCTTAGTCAATCTGGAAAAACTTGACTGACTATAAACAACCCTAAATGGAAAGAAGTACATGGCATGGGGGGGTGGGGGGGTCTGATAGTGGCCGAGTGGAACCTTCAAGTTCATGCACTGGGAATCACAGCCCCACCTAAGTTGCAGTGGAAATCCTCTCTACCAATTAGAAATGTCTTCAATGGCTGTCAGGGTCACTGAAAACAGGATCCCTGGGGATCTGTGAGACTTCAGGGCCCATCACGCTAGGTCGAGTCATCAGACCAAACCAGGATGACCAGAAGTACTCCCTGTCACTCATCATTATCTGTCCAATTACGGGAGCTACTTTTATTGAGACTTCTGTGTGCTCACACGGTGGGGAATTTGGAATCATGGCTTCTTACCTGAGTCTACCTGGGGCCAGTGAGTGGACTTTGGGACACCCCCCTCAACCTTCAGCAAAGATTGTTTTGGGGTCCAGTTGGGCTTGGGGACAAAGGGCCAAGTTCTGTGTGGATGGAGAATTTACTATGGGAGATGGCTATGTGGGTGGGGACAGGTGTGAATGGTGGGCTTTGGGGTGGTCCAGGAACATCAGAGAGAGCTGGAGAGGGTTGGGGGCGCCTCCAATTTCCAAATAAGGTCAGATTCTGAAGTTCCAGGTAGACATGAATGCGGGGGGGTGGCATTACACAGCAGAGCAGTTCAGTCATAACAAGGGCTCATGGGAAGCTTCATGAAGGAAGCAGCATTTGCCTGAGCCTCTCAGAAGGTCAAGAATTTCAGGCAGGAGAGATGTGAAAGAGCAATCCAGGAGCCACCGGATCAAAGACTAAACCTGGCTGGAATTGCAGAGGGAGGGGAAGAGAGACACAAAAAAATGTTGAATGATGGGAAGGGGAGGTGAGCGGGGAGTTCCCATCTTGGCCTCTGAGTTGGGTCAGTCCTGGTCAGAGTAGAAAAAGGAGAAAGAGAGAAGAGGGTCCAGATAGGTCATCATGTGGGACCCTGAGTCATCAGGCCTAAATTGCTGCATAAAAAACTGCCATGGGAGACCGCAGTTGCCCAGACCCTCTATCCACACCTTGCTTGCAGCCTGGAAGCAGGAGAGCTGGCCACCTGTCCTGGGGTGGCATCCAGGAGAAGTCTTTCAGCTAGGAGCATCCGGTCCTTGAGTTTCAAACAATGCACCTTGCAAAGTGAGCAGTCTTCAGAATAAACAAACAGCTCCCTCTCTCTCCTCCAGCCCCTTCCCTTGGAGAACAAAGGTGTGTCTGCCTCTAGGACCACACCCCCTGCTTTCTTGCTCTCCTGGGCAGAGGCCAGACAGAGACTGGTTCTTGGTCCTGGAAAAGGCATTGCTTTTTCTGGGTTGCAGCTAAGAACACATCTATAAAATGAGAAGGGACACGGTGATTTCCTAAGATCCTGGCATGCTCAAAAATTCTCATAATATGGTTCCATCACCCCAGGAAAGCAATGGATGTCTAAACACCCTGAGTTACGAGGAGGAGACTTTCAGGGGGAAGAAAAGCATTTGTCCTCATCGCTGCCACTGATTATCTCAACCGTTTTTGCCAGTCACCAGATGCCACCACATGAAAAAGAAGCAAATCAGAGTTGGAAATGTGCTGCCTGACTCCACGGGAGGCCGGGCACCCATCCTAACTCCCTCAGCAGCCTCAGCGGATTTATTTCAAATCTCACAGAAGACGATGTTTTCAAGCTGTAGCTTTCAAGGGACTAAGGGGCCCAAGTTCCTTAACTAGCACGTCAAGCAAAATTGTCTGTTTTTTTACCCTCAAATCACCAAACTGGCTATCTGGACTTTAGAGAATGCGCCCTCCATGTAGTAATTGTGACCCTGAAGCAGCAAATCCATTTCCAGTCTACTTAGCCCCTCTGCTAATTCTTGTTTAGACTTCAAACTCTTCTGAGTTTTTATCTCCCCAGGCCTAGCGCATTTGTTTATGACTGCTCAGGGCCCTTCTGATCTCTTTATCGTGGTGATTACTTTCTCTGGTTCGTTTCTATCTTGGTATTTTTGGAAGCTATCTACTTTGAGAACATGATCTCAGCTGTGTTTGTGAGAAGGCGTCACTTCTACCCAGGAAATGTATCTGCTTGTCACAAGCACTGTAATTCATCCTGGAAAGTCTTGTCCCCACCTGCCACCACCATCACAATCCTACATCATTTTAAGTATCAGTGCAGGAAAGGTTCCAGACCCAACATTTTCTCCCTTATCGTTGGACAAAAGCATGGCCACGCCTACAGTATGATGAGATGGTTCTCCTTGCTGCCTTCAGGAGACACAGTGTAAAAACACAGCAGTCTTTGAGATACTTATGGAAACATTTCAGACATATCATTCAGATGAACTGTGGGGCTCAGGAAACTTGAAGCCAAATGGAAATGTGAGAAGTCAATCTATTCTGACCTTGGCACCGTCAAACGGTTGGTGGGAACCCCTTCATGTATTCACTTATTTATACATTCATCACATTTGTTGAATACCTACTATGTGTCGGGCAGTGTTCTAGGAGATGGCAGGGAGCAAAGCCGATGACAGTCCTCACCCATGTAGAGCTGACGTTTTAGGGAGGGAGACAGACAGGTAATAAGCAGATCAGATAGGCGGTGCCTCAGATCATAGAAAATGCTAAGGGGGGAAACAAATGAAGCCAGGACAGGGCTGAGGGGAGAGGGGGGGAAAGGAAGGAAGCCAGGACTTGGTGGAAAGGGGCAGCGGCATTCCAGACACAGGGAAGAGTGAAGGCTCTGAGGAGAGAAAGTGCCTGGGGCGTTTGGGGGACGAGAGGGGGCCAGTGCGGCTGGAGCAGTGAACAAGATGGGAAGAGGAGGAACTGAGGCCAGCAGCTCCCAGCACAGGCAGGTGGGCCCAGCCGACTCAGAGGGAAGCTGGGGGCTGTCCCTTGTCATGCTCTAGCCCTGTGGTTCTCAACCGTCCTAATGCCATGGCCCTTTAATACAGTTCCTGTGGGTCGTGCTCCACAGGTTGAGAACCGCTGCTCGAGCCTAATTCTTAGCAGGATCACTGGCTGCTGTGCTGCAGAGCACAGCCAGGGGATAGGGGAGAGTGTCAGACCGGGGCAGGAGACCAGTTAGGAGGCCACTGGGTTCCGTGCCTCCCCTGAGAACATCGCCCCAGACTTCACTATCTTCTTTGAGAGATTCCCAAAGCTCAGGGTTGGCTCATCACATCTCAGTGGTGTTTTAGAGGTTGCTGAGGGTCCCCTAGTAGCTTTATAGTCAAGATGGAAGCGTGTGGGCTGAGGGCCATCAGCCATCCAGGCAGGCCTATGTGTCGCTGTGGGGGTAGGTGGGAGTCACCCAGCTACGGGGCATCAAAGGGGTGCGGGCAGGGGTATCTACTGGGAAGGCCTGCTGGTGGCTGCATCCTGAGCTGTTTTTATACGTCACTCAGGTTAGGAGTGAGGACCAGCTCAAGGTCAACACAGGTCCAAGGAATTGGGACCGTGTCTGCCCCACTGATTGATTCAGCAAGTTAGGCCTTGGAGATGACTCGAGGGCCCCATAAACAAACAGGATTCTCTCCTTATCGGACTGAGTGTTCCTGGTCGTCTCCAGAGTGAAAAAGCCGCTTTGGAAGGGTGCGCTGACTCCAGCAAGCTGACTTTTAATGGCAGTAATGCTTCATTCCCCCTGATAATAAGATCAACTGTGTTGGTGCCCAGAACGAAGGCAGCATTTTTCTGTTCTACTTTATTGTAGGACTTGTGGAGTGTTGTGATCAGGATGAGTCTGTTGACACCTAGAGAGGGTCTTTGAGCATCTGGAAGGTGTCCAAGGAATGGGCTCAGGATGGCAGAAAGAAGCCATGACTTCTGGCAAGTTTGAGAGTTTAATTGACTACTTAAGAGGCAGGGAGATTGTACCAGTTGCCTTCCAATATGACAAGGGCCTGGGATCTGTTCCAGATGGTTCTGGAACGCTGCAGCAGGCCTGTGGAGAGGGCTCGGGAAGCAAACCTGGGTCCTGCAGCAGGAACACTTTCCCGCCCTTTGGAGCTTTCTGCAAATGAACAGGCTGTGCTTTCAGCAAATGTGATGTAAGATCCTGCATCCTGGGAGGTGAGGTTCTGGACAACCTCCTGGGTCTCTTCCACCGCTCGGATTTTATGAGTCATCATCACCAGAGTGACATCAGTGAGGACAGTGATCCAGGCAGGGCTGGAGGACGGGAGGAAAGGAACACCAGCATCAATCATCCCACACTTAAAAAAAGACAACCCTGGTTTGGCGCCTGTGGCTCAATCGGCCAAGGCACCAGCCACGTACACCTAAGGTGGCGGGTTCAAATCCCCAGCCCGGGCCCGCCAAACAACAATGATGGCTGCAACCAAAAAATGGCCAGGCGTTGTGGCGGGCGCCTGTGGTCCCAGCTACTTGGGAGGCGGAGGCAGGAGA